>JAVTVY010047077.1:0-24604 GCA_036873755.1 Hanleya hanleyi | reverse complement strand
GGATAATTTGATACGTTTTTACCATATTGACACCAGTTATCAGTTGTTTAAAACAAAAATCTGCGCTGGGATCCACGCGTCGATGCATCCGTCGGTGCGATGTTCCAAACATATGTCTAAGAATCAAGTCGGGCAAGGCGGATTCCCACTCATGATGTTTGTGCACTACCAAGAAGGTGTTGTCCTAAACTCTGCTATCTTTATCGTGGTTTTATCGATTCATGTTATAAATGGCATTATTATAATTGTACAGGTCTCTCTAGTTATTATTTATGGAAATCAATCGCCTGTCTAAGGATAATTTGACTGACACATTTTCATATCGATCATCTCAAGCGCTATCACCTAAAACTACCGGAAGTTTGTGTATATGCGTATACGCTATCCTAGCGATGTAAAACCATTAGCGCCTTGTTGTGAGACTAACTACGATCAATAAATCTTCTATCAGGCAATGATTATATATTATGTCCACAGGCAGAGAGATTAGATAAGTGCAATATAATTTCTTTGGTTTGGTGCATGCACTGCGAGAAAAAATCTTTCCCCGCTGCACGTAGTACACGATATTGTTAATGTAGTGCGTGGGGCTTTCTTGGATACCCATGGTTGTAAACATATTGGGCGCGTGCTTATCCCAGTGACACACCTCATCCGCGAATGCTAGCTGTGTTTTTTATTGTACGAATCGCGCATGGCATGCCGGAGAATGTAGATGTTCATTACTTTACATCAATAGTTTGCGCGATGTTTATCGAAAACACATTTCCAGCATAGATCAACGCTACCAGAACACGCTCCTGTAACTTCTTTGACGACACCATGTTTCTCGCCCATATCCTCTTGTTGTTCTTGGTTCAACATTCGGCAGCAGGTAAGTTTTGGAAGGTTTTTACATAATCTAATAAAGGTTTCGGAAGCGCTTTTAATAATGCAGATAACGTAAAACTTTTTTGATCGTCTAGTATGCCCATGAAACACCAACTTTTCCTCCATAATAGGCCTACATATATATTCCAACCCCTCTCCTACGCGTCCATTTTCATTTAAAGGAAGATCTGTATTTTGTACAATTCGTACAATTACATCACCTGATTTCTTCCGACCTCATCTACGTAATGGGTAAACAGTTAACTTTCACTTTTAATATTTGAATCCTATCATTACCCAGCCCCCACCACTTTGACCATTATCTGCTCCTGGTATAAGTGTTCCATTCTCTTATTTTGAGCATGTATTTTTCTTTCCACTCATTGTCCCTGACTGAAATATCCCACTAGAAAAATTTCTACTGCAATGACACCTTGGGGCCTGAATCACACACTCCTCTCTTCTTGTGATATAGTTTACTACTGATGAATTAGCCATTACAATTTAAGTTTCCTATCCATTTCATTACGAAATGGATTTTTCTAAGAAGTTTTATAAACAAAGTGGGAAAAAGTGCCGTGAATTGGCGCAAACTTTCTTTCGTCATGAAAATATGGTGCCGATGTATCACCTGATACTTTGGCAAGTCAACTTAAGATATCAAAGACATGCGTATAAGGTTCTAGTTTTGTTGTGGCATAGTTCAGCTCGGACAATAGAATGATGCTTCCTTGGATGATATATCGTTGCTGCTGTTGGTGTTTTCATTGCAGACTATATATGCGGGTATTTTATATGTGATCAGTATTCCCAGATATGTTTAACATGAAACTAGGCTGATATATTCATAATGTTACAGTAGATACATGTCAATGTTACAGTACACTGGTTCGTCAAACAAATTCCCAATTCCATAATTTCATATTCATTATTTTACCCAGAACAAAATATTGCCCTCGGAGCCTACTGTTGTGTTTCATCCCAGGAGACGAGCGATTCGGGTTGCGACAAGGCAGTTGATGGCATTCGTACTGGTGAGTGAGGTTTACTTCTTGCCTGAAAGTACACGATGTTGTTCTCCAAGATAAAAGCAAATGGGAAGTATGTAACAGTTTCGAAAGTAATGAATAAGAATCCCTTTTAGTGAGCCGGAAAATAACTGTGGCTATATCAAAGCATTATTGTACTGTCGGGGAAGGCGGGCTAAAATTTCACCTTGTCATTCCAGATTTTCTGTTATGTTTACCGGCATCAGCGGATGGGAGGGGCGGGGTGGGGCGGGGGGGGGAGACGATTACGTTTCCTAAATATTTTCATCCCATCGGAACCGGGGAGCTATCAATTTTTTAAGTGCTGTCACCAGGGTGTAGATGATTTGGGTTAACCAATGCTGATGTACATTCTCCAGATTCGAAGGCATGGAAAAGTAACTACCAGGGCGTGGGAGCCTGGATTCTACTCCAGTTCGATGGCATCTTTTTGATAAACAGAATCAAGTTGTTGGACAGATATGACCACAGAGAGAAAAATAAAGACGTCGCGATTCTGTTTGAAGATGGGACAACTCAAAGCGTAAATATACTAAATTAAGTTTATATATCTTTCGGTGTATTCCGTGTTTTATTTAATATCACCAAGTAAACCGTGCATATTCTGGAACGCCTGTACTTATAAGATAAATCATCTATACGATACATTCTAGAATCTTTTTTTTTTTATTCGGACCTAATTAAAATTTTCCCTGTTTATCTTCGCGAAATATCAGTCGACACGCACATGTTTGATCATGCCATTCTGAAACACTCTTTTCATACATCTACAATTTCGTGTAGGAGTAGGAGCGTAACTTTGTGTTTGCGAAAGAAGTTGTAAAGCAGCACGGCACAAAGGGAGCAAATGGAAATTTCATGTCGTATTCAGCAGACGCATTTATGTAGCATAGCAGTTCTTCCTCATCAGACAATGATGTTCTATCAAAACAGCTACGCAAAAAGATTTATTACTGATTGAGGTAATTCGATTTTCTAACGTTGCTATATCAAAATGGTCATCATTCCAGCCCAAGTTCGAATCCGGCATGGTCATTTTATCTGCATCGGTGACTCTTTACCCTATATAATCTGGTATACACTATGAGAAGTTCGATGCATGCTATTCAATGCTGTACTCATTATTGTTCAATGCTGGAATGTTCTATCATCGGTAACTCATCAATTTATGTCATATAGCGATATATTCGGTCTTCTAACATTACCAAAACGGCCAATAAGTTATATAGCATTTAAATTTGGCACAAAATAGGAAAGTTCCAGGGAAACAGTGATAACTATGATCATGGAAAAATAGCCGATATCTGCTCAGTAATGAGACACCGCTTACTTCCACAATCTGAAACACAAGTGACCCGTTCATCAAGCCAATTTAAAGTGTTTAAATTTGGGATTAAACTGTATTTCTTCTATGTTCTCAGTTTTTTTTAATTAAGGACAATACCACGCATGCAATATATCTGTCCAAAATGGTCTGGCTATCTTTTACGACTTCACTATTATCTGTAGATATTCTTCCCCAACGTTTGTATCTGTGCAAAACTTCTTTGCTGATCAGCTTTTGCCATTTGTGTCAGCGGAATATGCGCCCAAAATCTTTCTTCGTTGCATTTCGTCAACATGCAGACAACAACAAACAGTAGTTGTTGTGACACTTAATGAGACCATTACGAGTTGCTTTTGTTTGGGGGGGGGGGGGTGCTGGCAACAACAAAATTTTCCCCCGAACCGCGGCAGCTTCAACTGTTAAGCCCCAGTCACACTGTCAAGAATTGGGTGGAGAATGCCGGCCAATGACCACGAATATTCTAATTTTGTCGATTCGTGTCAATTCACCTGTAGAGAGCCTCTTTGAAACTGTCCTACGAATCCCTAACGCATGCCGTAGGTTCCTTGTACGACAGCCATGAGCATTTAACAAGAATCAGTACGCATGCAGTACGATTCAATGAAGAACGTCCTACGCAACAAGACGACAGCCCCGCGAACCCACTACGAATGCTTGATAATCTGTACCGAATAAGTAAGTATGCAGAACGATGTGAGTACGAATGCAGTACGATGTGAGTACGAATGCAGTATCGTAGTATGATCGCACAAGAAGCGTAGAATGCGTCCAACAATCGTACAATGCCTACGGCATTCTTGCTGATTTGTGACCGAAAGAACTACTACGACTACCCACGAATATACACGATAGGAGAAGAATGCATGCGAGAATGCTGTAGGATGGTGCCAAGAGTGCCATACGTATACCATTTAATCGTACTCGGCCGGCGAATGTTTTGAACATTTCAAAAATTTCGTACTCCCTCCGAGAATAGGCAAGAACGGTCACGATCTGCGACGAACCCGGCAAGATGCCTGTACGAATTGCCAAGAATGACCACGATTTTCCAGTTCGCGGTGATTCGCCTACCCAATTCTTGACAGTGTGACTGGGGCTTTACTATCACCAGGAGATCAAGTGTATACCTCACTGCATGAAGAGTTTGCAGCCCCTCCATCATGTCGATCCGCTGAGCGCTTCTTTTCCAACCAATATACATGTACCTCCTCGTGTTTTCTCCCAGGTTACCATACCCTATGTCCTAGGAACTGACGCTTACCAATGGAACGAATATTCTCTGATTCCTGTCGCATCACGATGGATCCAGTTAACGGTGACATCAGTGTATACTCAACGTTTGAACGGTTGGATAGAGGTTAACGTGCTCGCAGGTACGACAAACAACATTTTTCAAAATGTACTTTCAATACATTCCTGTTAATAGTATCCTTTGTTTATTCAAATTATTTGTTTACTAGGGGTAAAATATCAAACATTCTTTGTTCGAATCCTTTGTGTAAAGAGTGTTGAGAGAGTTCAACAGTGGTTATATGTCATTGTCTCGATGGAGCATATGTAGGGTGGTGTGAAGGTAAGGGGTTGCCCGGCACATTTTGCGTGACTAGTGCCCGTCCAGGCCAATTCAATAGTTACGGGTAAAAGCAATAACTTTATTTGACAACGGTATTATGTTCACACAGGACAGCATTAGATCTAAACAAGCTATTGACCGGCAATAATAAGTCACTGCATCTGCACTATTGGTATCACTCGATGCAGTGTGGTGGCTCTAGTCTCACACCATCCCCTCCCTTTTGTCATGTTTTATGACTTTTGTCACTATTTATCATGCTTCCGAAATCTTACAAAAAAATGAATTCATAGATGTCGACAATCATCGTGACGTCTTTAGGGTAGACAATATATTTAGTTTTTGTAAAATATTTTTACTGGTAGAACCTAAACCAAATATAAAATATTTAGCTTCATTTCGCCGGAAGTAGTTAGCATGCAGTCGTTATCCTCAAAAAGAATTCCATAACACCAGACAAGAAACTCTTTATATGGAAGATTATCAGCGCCACATCCATTTCGACGTGAAACAACTAGTTCATGTCTTATGCTCTTTGATATATTTAGAAGTCAGACGTTGCGTTGGAGATATTTCCAACTTTTTCAAAGCTAATTGCTCTTGTTGACCAATTCGACATTCATTATTCAGCCGTCGTCCACATCAGATTATTCGAGTCAGTAATCTCGTCTCACTTCCTGACGCATTCTAATATAATCTGACGATCGAAAGTTGAAAGAATGCATAAAAGTGGGAACTTTGACCATTAAAGCTATGAACCGCAAGAAGATTAGTTGAACAAGGAATCGATACGTTATAATTACCCCCAATGAGTATGGAATCTTTATTGATATATTCTGTCCAAGTGGTTGAGGTTCCTTCTTTGACAGTATTCTATTAAACTAATTTATTATTTATACTTAAAGTAAACCGAATCCAGTCTGGTTAAATATACCGGTTGTAGTAATCGGAAGCAGAAGATCGATAAAGTCTCTTTGATTGTCATAGTAGGAGGAAGACCCATCTTTCAGCTCTAATCATATGCTCTGAGAAACTAAAATCCATATACATTCGTGCAAAAGCTTGTTTTTCCCCCATTTTTAATCATTACTGAAACGTTGTCAATGATTGTAATGTATTCGAACTGCATTTTTGTTTCATGTAGTGCCATACCAAGGAAATAACAACAGGACACGTAAGTATAGCTGTGTAGTAACGGGTCTGTGTTGTGCCAAAGTTGGTCCATCTTTCACGTTAAAGACATCAGACAAACGCAAGAAATAGTCCGTATTGGTTCAACAATGAGTCAAAACGTGCCCCATTTCAGTAATAAAAACAAAAGAATAGAAGCTTACACGAAAGGCCGAACCCAAACTTACTTCCGTATCTCAAGTTAATCTCACACAGATGCGCTAATTTAGCATTATGTGAAAATGCAGTCGTCATCGTCCAAGTGCTGGCGCCTACCGACCACAATCTCCCCTCCAAAAAAATTCTATAAGTAGAAGTCGTGCCCCCCCCCCCGCCGATATTAGTTAGCATATAGTTAACTAGCTCCTCACTCAGAATCGCTACATGCGTCGCCGCCCAGGTCTCACCCGGACGGTTATCTGGATGTTGTGAGTATCTGGATGTTGTGAGTATCTGGATGTTGTGAGTATCTGGATGTTGTGAGTATCTCTTTGCAACGTTTGAATCCAGGTGGGATGTTGTCAGCCTGAAGGCATCACAGCGTACAGAAACTGGTCCTAACTGGACTGAATCCTAACAAACAAACCTGATAATTTAGGGATAAGACAAAACTCCAACCTGAATTTTGAAATGTATGAGCGGTTTATGAGCGGACCACATTTCTCTCAAGCGTAGGGTTGTGTTGCTAACCATTTAGTTCTTCCAATATAAATAAGGTTGGAACGATTTGGATGACTAATTACGTAGGGATGTATCGATGACGAATCCTTTCTCATCAATAAATATCTCGCGCCCCAATTCCAGAATCTCGACGCTACATATTTCAAATTGGAGCGATATGCAACAGGTGGGAAAAATTGACGACGTCTGGCGACGCTAAAACAACCATATGACTCTACAGGAAGGCATTTGTCGACACCAAACATTCAGACCCGTGAATTCGGTGGATTCTCGGATGAAGCCTTAGTATCTCAGCCACATTTTTATTGCAGTTGTTCATGTGGAGACAATGAAGTATCCGAACGGCCCTATCACCGGCTTAAGCGGAATGAGATACACAGACTCGGGCGCTGTGATTACAAGCGTCTAGTCCGCCATTCATAATCCAGCCGTCGTCCATCAGAGAATCTGTGATGACAGATCAGCTCAAACAGCTCATCTGATGTTAATGGATGAGCAAATACTCAACCTGAATTACTCACTAAACTCGAGACTGTGTGTAGACCGATTGGATTGCATGAATATCTCAACATGAATGTACTCTTTATTACTGGAGAAAAAGGAAATAATTTTTAGTGACAAGGACATCAGGAAATCAAGGTACTGGCAAGATGAATATGCTATTTTCTGCTTCCATTTTCTTTCAGATGAATCTTATCGTGTGATGAGATACCCCAGGGCTCCGTCTAGTCTGAGGACTCCGGTGGAGTATCTTCGTGAAAGAGAATACGCCAGCGAATGTGTCAAAAACTCTGATTGCTTGGCCGCTTCTTTCGACATTCATAACGGTGAATCACGGATGATTTTCGACGCTTGTCTTTTAGCACAGCTTGCAACTAATGACTCGTTCGTATTATGGAAACCTGAAAGGTTATTCTGAGTTTTAGTATGAAATTAATGTTTCATAAAGAGCCACATGATACATTAATCGGTATTGGTGCACAGTAAGCTGATGATAATGTAGTCTTTCAATGAGGAATCCAGATTGGAAACTGCTAGAAGGATATGTTGATCATTTGCATGTTGCCAAGGAGTGGAACATTTCGCTTAAAGAGTGCATCTTTATTTATCCAAATGCAGGACTCCGTTGTTTGGAGCAATTGGTGAAAAACAAAACAGGTCATGAAAGAAGTCTCGTTATATATTCTCTCCATTGTGAAATAACGATTGAAACGCTAAAGTTGTGTTGGTGTGTTTCATCCACAGTGTACAGTGCCTTTTGCGCTAAGAAAATTTGTCTTGACATTGTATTTGTGATATTGTGTATAAATATGTTTGTATATTGTGTGTCATCTGAAGAATTATTGCGAAACACCATTTGTAACTTTCTGATATAAATCTGTAGTAGCCATAGCAATAATATTTCTCGTATATGTCGCTTTCAGAACCGTGTTTTGTCTTTCAGTATTATATGCGATACATGTAATAAATTAGGCAATACGATGTAATAAAATGCAGTTATGTCAGTCATTTGAATGAAGGGACTGATTCGTTTCTGTGCATAATATTACTTTTCCAATTTCCTTTACTATTCTGAAGTGAGTGAGTAGGATTTAACGTCGTTTTCAACATTTTTTCAGTCATATCACGATGGTGCCTACATGTGCCAGAACACGAGTGTCCACACTGTAACAGTTCCTATTATCCTGGACATTGATCAGCCCAGCCAGTACAGCACCCGGTCACCCATCCAAAAAGTGACCGATCTCAACGTTGCTTAAGGGATCGTTTCCATTAATCGTTTTTTCTTCAGTCGCGATTTTTCTTCAATTTTCTCCATTGAAAAACGATCAGTCGCGAATCAGTCGCGAGGATATCGAGAAAAAAAATGAGAAAAAACGATTGAACCTTTTCTGGAAAAAAACTTTCTCTCGCGATATCGTTTTTGAATCGTTTACCCATGCGCGATCCGTTCTTGATCGCGAATCTTCAATCGCGAGAGAATCGGGTTTTTTTCAAGGCGCGAGAGAATCGTGAGGCGGAGTGATATTTGACACGTAGGCCGTGTTGCCGTCGTACGCCGCTCTATCCGCGAACTGGGAACTACATGTAATGTTGATTGCGGATTTGTCGATGGAAAAACCTATATTACTATACTATACTGTATAAATGCGCAAGATAACCGAATAATATATATGATTCACGATCTATAGTCTCCTACAAGCCGAAGTAGGGCGTATGCTGGAAATATCTATACATATACCTGTACCATGCTTCCTGTGACGTTCGCGCTCAGATTTACTCTGGCGAAGCGTAAATGACAAAATTACATGTTTATTCAATAATCGTGTGAGTCGACAATGTATTAATGTTCAGTCATTCCCTTCATACTTTCGATAATTTCCTCATATATTCATGCAACTTGGTATAAACAATACAGGGTGATAGTCACAATATCTTGTTTTGTAAATACCGGGTACAGTGGATTTGAGTTCGTCGTTGATTGCATTATCAGAATGATTACGGCACAGGCTTCATAGAGGTGTAAATGGGCGCATGGCGATAACCCAGAACAGCTTAGCCCTCCAGCCGAAAATTTCTAGGTTAATTAAAGTGAAAAATAGTGTAATTAAATATGTATATTTTGTTATAGTAAAACATACATTAGGAAAGGGTATCCATTCATGTTTTGGTACCGTTTTTAAACTATTGAGATGTGAATAAGTTCAAAAAATCACCATCAAGTTAATTTTATTTATTATAAGAATATTCGCGGCAGTGATTTCATATTGATATCAAATACATATCACAATGGTGATTGAATCGCATATAACGGTTGGATTCGCATATGTACAATACTTTTTATTTTAATTTTATATTTTGATAAATGAACTATGAATGATTCCAAAGGGAAGCTCAAGCCAAAAACCAACTGAATAGTATATAATTTCATCTCTTACTGGATTAACCAGATGTGAAAATTTTTGTAAATATGAAGTTATAATTATATGCATAACCATTATTCCTATGTATATATATAGATATTTTTTTCAATTTCTTTCAATATCCCCATCGTATCTATATAACTGCCAACTGTACAGAAACACGCTATAGTTTTACACTAGGCAAAGAATGGAAAAGGAAGAAGAACAAGCGCTGGATGAGCGCAAAGACCTCCGTCGAGGCAACAGGGTCCGTAGCGTAATACATCACTGAATAACATACGGCCGGATGCCAAGCTCAATTTTGCATTTGTTGGACGTTAGCTTCATCAATGGTAATTAATCTGGGATTGAGGGTTCCTCACTAGCATGTCCAGACAGGGATGTGAAGTCACATTCCCAGCAAATAATTTTTGTTTGATTTGACGTGCTTGAAATATTGGGGTATGGAATAGAGTATATTGATGGAAAACCTGGAAAAGTGCTTGAGACATTAGGCCCCATCCCACCCACACCTCCCCATGAGAGGATCCCTCACCCAAATCAACACGTTAGCGACAGAAATGAGACCCTGTGTGCCTAATTGTACCAACTTGCTTGTGATTTTGTGCTATAGGCCCAACACAGCAACACTTCATATTTTTTATCTGTACAGTATAGCATCATCATTGATGAGAGAATGCTCTTCAAAACACACCTGATTTTACCGACACTTCGTTCTGATCTGTCTCAACATCATATGATGAGGATTCAATGCGCTCGGTATAATTTTGTATACTGGTGTTACAGGTCACCTTCGCCTTCACCTTACTGTATCAATGACCATGGACTTGTATCACATTCACATTGAATGGTGATGGCTGATGAGAATATTGCCCCTATGGAACAAATGACTGGATTCCACGCAGCAAATATTTATTGTGTAACAGTGAGAAGAAAATTAATTGTATAAACATTCCAAGCCTCATTGAACACAAGCCGCACCATACTTGATATGAATATAACGCGTGTACATTAGCTCGCTTGGACGTCGCTTAGTTAAATATGGACAGACTCGAAAAAATCTCAAAATTTTCAAAAGCCACAAAAATGCCCTCAGCTTGTACAGAGTAAGTAAAAATACTTATGTACAACTTGATGTTTAGAAATGACTGTGTTGAGCGGTTCTATTCCCAACTTCTCTTTTATTCTATGTCATAGAGGACAGGGTTTGGTAAATAATTAACAAGCGTTCTGAGAACCCCAACATCTCGCCTTGCGGGGTCATCCGCCAAAGGTGCAGCAGTATTGAAAGCATACATGTAGAGCAAACAAGGTCTGGAATAAGGTGATGTGGTACAGACAATAATGTCTGGAATAGATTATCTGGTACAGACAATAACATCAGTCCCATGAAGGATTACTGGCAAAAGTTAATCCCATGTAGGATGGATAGGTCAGTGCTGTCGGATTCAGTCCCATGTGAGATTACTGCTGGATATTACTGCTGGATAGGCCAGTCCTGTGTAGGATTACCACTGGGTGGACCAGTCCCATGTTACTACTGATGGATAGTCACCTGTGGGATTACTGCTGGATAGTCCAGTCCCAAGTGGGATTACTGCTGGATAGGCCAGTCCTGTCTGGGATTACTGCTGCATAGGCAGTCCCGTGTGGGATTACTGCTGCATACGTACGGCAATCCTGTGTGGGATTATGGCTGAGGAGGCCAGTCCCGTGTGGGATTACTGCTGGATAGGCTAAACCTGTGTGGGATTACTGCTGAAAATTGCAATCCAGTGTCATATTACATCTGGATAGGTCAGTCCCATGAGAGATTACTGCTGCATAAGCCAGTCTTGTGTGGAATTACTGCTGGATAGGCCAGTCCCATGTTGGATTACTTCAGGATAGGCCAGTCCAGTCTGGGAATACTGCTGGATATGTCAGTCCCGTGTGGCATTACTGCTGGATAGGCCAGTGCCATTGGGATTACTGCTGGATAGGTCAGTCCTGTGTGAGAGTACTGCTGAACAGGCCAGTCCCAAATTGGATTACTGCTGGATAGACCAGTTCGGTCTGGGATTACTGCTGGATAGTTGATTTCCGTTTGGGATTACAGCTGGATAGGTCAGTCCCGTATGGCAATACTGCTGGATAGGCTAATGCCATTTGCAATTACTGCTGGATAGGTCAGTCCCGTGTGGAATTACTGCGGGAGAGCTGTGACCTAGGAAAACATGAAACATGTCCACCAAGTTTTATAATCATCCCACGAAAGGTTCAACAAACTTTCCATGTACAAATCTACGTGTAAATATTTGCCCAACAAAAACCTTATCAATGGAAAGATACAAAGTCTAAACTGCAATAATTAGGAAAAAATTTCATATTTAATGTCCTATTTCTTAAATAGCACATGCACATCTTTGAATCACATTGAACTCGGGTAGCAAGTGTCAAACTCATCCAATGAAAGCTGACAGCTTCAGAAAACTTTCCGTGTACATGTATATACATGTGCATTATTATTGGCAGATTAAGACAAAACCCTCAAAATTTGAACAAAAATTAATATTTCATCTCCTAAATATCACAGGTACATCTTTTAATCATAAGAAACATGTGTACCAAGTTTCATAATCATCCAATGACAGCTGACAACTGCAAGAAACTTTCCAAGTACAGATGTACATGTGCACTTCTGCTAAACGCAAAACTCATTCATAGGGATTTTAACATTAGAGTACCCCAGGGGTAGTACCCCCAGGTGGCATACCCACCCCTCATATTTTTTATATTTTTTTTATATTTTTTCTAATTTTTCTAGATTTTTTTTTAACTTGCTAAACCAAAAACCCATTCATTTCCAGGCAGGGGACACCGACACCGACACCGACGACGACATCCTCTTTCCCCCCTCACAATATCTCCCCTTTACTTCGTAAGGCGAGATAAAAACTGTATTAACTCGGCTTCACATTTTAGAGAATGACTTTAATTGAGCCAAAGATGAAAGAGAAATACACTTATAAAAAAATCTATTTAAAAAAATATCTGTATATATGTTTATATTAATTTCCATAATTTATTGAAAAAAACTATACGTAGACTTCGATCACCCAATATCACACAGGCCAGGCAACTGTGAGAACAAGTGAAAGATACCCATCGAGTTGAGCGGATTTGCAGATAAACAACAACAAAAAATTGCCCTTTGTGCCTCACGAGGCCCTTCTCCATAGAGTGCATGCCAGTTATTTTTCTAGACTACAACAACAACAGTTTGTGCCTGTATCACAGTTCGAGCTTCCGATGACCCTTCAACCTTACCCAGACGACGGATAATTTTTGACAGATTGTCCGGCTAGGTTGTTGATCGGATTCACAGATCATGAATTCCACCGTGACGGAATCACCGTTGGGAAGACTTTTTCTTTATTCAAAGTCATGTACTCGGAAGTTCCGTGGTCATACCCATGTAGTTTCAAGTTTAGTTTGCTATTCTATATGACATCTGTTTACGGATCCATGAAAAATCTAGAGATGATCCAGCATTTTCAGTAAATCATGCTTCGAAATGTTCGTGACGGAATCACCTGAAACGGACAGGACTCTTGACTAGTGTTGCTTGTCTATTTTTTTGCTGCTCTGTTTCGATCTGACTATTCTTATATGACATCTCTTACTAACATACAGTACCCAAGGATGATAAGATTTTTTTCATCGTGAGAAAAACGCGACTGGATCATCCCAGGGGTTAAATCTAGTCCGTGACCGAATCGACAAAAAATCGTGATGGAATCACGAGTGCGCTTTTTAAATCTTATCGGTAAAAGTGCTTTATTAATTACACATTTTCTTCAAAAAAATATTCCTAGAGTGAATTTATCTCTTCTACTTAGAAAATTAAAACTCTGACCTCTTATTTTTACTAAGGTATACAGCTCCCGCCACATGCATATCTTTTCTGCAGATGTTCAAAATAGTATAGTTTTCAGTAAAGCGCAATTTTTCTTCTTTGACAATTTAGAATTTCCCGAGTTCTTCATGTTAAAAAATTGCGGGAAAAATATTTCGCTATTAAAACACATCTTCTCTATTATTAGGGAGTTCAGGCCTTTTTTTTCTTTTGTGAGAATGGTGCCAACTGCAGTACAGTATGAGAGGGAATACTTCACAGATCTCAAAACTTTTTACGGAATCAAAATCGGTTAAATATTAGCCGATATAGAGCAAATTCAAGATATCAATTCAGGGGTCATTATTAGAATATGGGCTACATGTTAACCCATAGGACCTGAACAAATAGGAATGACCCGTTTTTTGCAAAAATGGACAAAAATTTATCGCATATTTGATGTTAAATTTCGAAGTTCTTGGTCGATTGCGTTGAAATTTTCTGGACAACATATAATTAACGTACCGATTGTAATGACAGAGGAAATTTTTTGGTAATTTGCATATTTTTGGATTAATTTGCATAAAATTTGCATATTTATTAGCTAATTAACTATTAATTGTGACAACATAACCCCAATAATAGGTAAATAACATGAATTTGGTACAAAATCTGATAAGTTTATTCGCCAACATCCGTGTTGTGCTCAATATCACATTTTCATAACTAATTAAGAGATATTTGATCAATTTCTGTAATAAATCATACTAATTTGCATATCTGAATGCTAATTAGCATAAATATAAGTTAATTTTCATAATTGGTCGAATATATTGGTGCATGGTATCAAATTAAAGCTCTCAAATTGTACATGAACATAGAAGGCAAAATTTCACTGATTAACATATTATTAACCGAATTATATGCTATTTAGCACATTTTTAGACTAATTAGCATAATTAAAGGTTAATTTTGCTAAATGGACAAATATAGTCGTGTGTGGTATCAAATTACAGCTCTCACATTGCACATTAACATAAAAGACAAAATTTCACTGATTGACATGTCATTAACCTAATTATATGCTAATTAGCACATTTTTTTAGAGTAATTAGCATAATTAAAAGTTAATTCTCAGAATTGGACAAATATAGTCTTGTGTGGTATCAAATTACAGCTCTTAAATTGCACATTAACATGAAATGCAAAATTTCACTGATTGGCATATTCTTAACCTAATTATATGCTAATTAGCACATTTTAAAAACTAATTAGCATAATTAAAGGTTAATTTTGAGAACTGGACAAATAGTCATGTGTGGTATCAAATTACAGCTCTCAAATTGCACATTAACATAAAAGACAATGTTTCACTTCTTAACAGTTTATTAGCCTAATTATATGCTAATTAGCACATTGTTAGACTAATTAGTATAATTGAAGGTAAATTTTGATAATTGGACAAATTAATCGTGTGTGGTATCAATTTACAGCTGCCGAATCGCACATTAACATAAAAGACAATATTTCACTCATTGACAAGTTATTGACCTAATTATATGCTAATTAGCACATTTTTGGCCTAATCAGCATAATTAGGTTAATTTTGATAATTGGAAAACTGTAGTCATGTGTAGTATCAAATTACAGCTCTCAAATTGTACATTAACATAGAAGATGAAATTTCACTGATTGACATGTTATTAACCTAATTATATGCTAATTAGCACATTTCTAGCCTAAGGATCATAATTAAAGGTTAATTTTGATAATTGGTCAAATACAGCCGTGTTTGGTATCAAATTACAGCTCTCAAATTGTACACTAACATAAAAGACAAAATTTCACTTATTCATGTATTATTAACCTAATTATAGGATAATTAGCATATTTTTTTTTTTGGCTAATTAACATAATTATCAGGTTAATGTTGACAATTAAACAGATACAGCCGTGTCTGGTGTCAAAGTATAGCTCTCAAATGGTACATTAATATAGAACACAAACTTTCAGTTATTCATGTGTTATTAACCTAATTATAGGCTTATTGGCATATTTTTAGGCTAATTAGCATAATTCTAGGTGAATTTGGATAATTAGTGAAATACATATGTCTGTAGTATCAAATTAAAGGGATTTCAGTCACGTGACTTGCTGACCAAGAAAAATCTGCCGCATGGAAAAATACAGAGAAAGGTTGACTTGGCAGGATGAGCTAATTGGTCTAAAATACCAGCCAACGAAGGGATGGCATTCAAGTGTGAGGTGCTACCTTCGGGAGCTTTGTATACTTTGAAGAATGCCTAGTTTATGCCGAGAAAAAGCTGTAGGACAAACTCTTCCACATTCAGGATGGAAAAGACATGGGGGCATCTCTTAAGTAAAAAAAAAATATGGATACCAATAAGTTAATTCAACACAACAGAGGGGAAAAATATATAACACAATGCCTGGTGTTTAATTCGCTCAATTATGAAAATATTTGGGATGGTTATAAGGTCACAAAGGCTGATCGGCAAGCCTAATAATAAAATGGCTGGTTTTCATCCTGGGGTATTCATCTTCTCTCATGGCTCAACTTTGTTAGATGAATATGACAAGGGATGATTACATTGCATACATGTATCATTGATATGGTGTGTATAAACACATTCCACAATTGTACATGTATAAGGTCATGAGAGGTACACCTGGAACTGAGGACTTGGAACTAATGAAATGGATAGAAAATGTTAGTCCCTAACGAACATGAAAAATGGGAATATACATTTTCATAGAAAGGGGAGACGGGGCAAAGTACCTGTGTGGAAAGTCAGCAAGTGCTGAGCTCCAATGGATGTATAAATGACATGAGCCATGCTTAACTTCAAACAAGAACTTGAAGAAGAAAATTCAACAAATTTGTAACAAGAAACAAGAACACCAACATAGTAGTAAGTGATACTCATGTTTCGGCATAATTGTGCCTCATCAGTGTAGTGTATCCCCAACAAACTGAACAAACAGGAGGAGACTACAGACATGTTAATTGGCCCTTCTAGCATCAAAAGAATAACAATGGACATTCGTCATTGAGCAGCAGTAGAGTTGGGCAGTGACAGCAGTCAGTTTTACACACATTGATCCATATGTTTTATGTAGTGGTTGTGGGGTACTGTATATAAATATTACAACTACATGTAATGTATTGATAACTATTTCCAACAGACCTGGCACAGTTTTAGATGGTTTTGGCTCTCAAGAGGTGAGCTTTGGAGTGCCGAAATGAAATATCATGCATGAAAGATTTTTTTGGGTGAAGAATGAAATAAAGAAATTTCGTCACCAAAAAAAAATATGGCTACATATTATTGTGCAAGGATCAGTGCACATAAGTATTATTATCAGAGTTAGTTCTACCCAAGAAAATTTTCAAATTTCACATCTCTCTGGATGAATTTCTGGCCTGTGTTTTTCACATAGCCACTCACAAATATAGTTCGATATCATGTTTTTGTTTTTGTTTTTTTTTTACTGAAAAAAAAGGAAATATAGGAATTTCATTGAAAAATGGGAGTTTCATAGGGTCCTATTAAAATAAAGGAAAAACAGGAGAACTGGGACACCTGGTGAAAACACCTCGATGATCTTTGCACAGATACTTGAAGATGCCATTATTAAAAACCGTAGGACCCCAATATCAGGATATTAATATGCATGTAGAGCATATTAGTCATAAATATTTAACCATACTGCTGTTCAGGAAGGACCACCTAATGTTATTGTATGCAAGATGAGCCAATTGAAAAGCCTGGATGGATGGTGGTCATTCATTTTACAAATAAAGGGTACAATTATTATGATGTATCCAGTGAATGAAGCTGTTACCTGCTGTATTTATAGTGTATTGGAGCATCGAAGAATGATACATGTCATTCTGGTATGTACAGTGAATTAGTAGGCTGAAAGTTGTATCCATTCAGGCTGATCTATTCATGCCCCTGCCATGTATGGCAGGAAATATTGGTAATTTAATGAAAGCCACACCATTGCCACAAGGAGACAAGATGACAGGAGTGACACTAGTAGCTAATGTGAAAGCTAAATTCATAGTATTCATAAATATAGACATATGGATAATAACCCTGGTACCAATGAGAGCTACATATATATGCATTCGACATCCATTTATCTCCCTTGCAATGAAGACTGATCAATTAATTATAATCACACCTTCAGATCAGCAAATTATACTATTTGATTGTAATCTGAATCATTTTATTGGCATTCCCTAACTGTGTCTCAACCTTTATAAGCTTGGCAGAAGCTTCTGAATACTTAGTTCTGAATAAATCAGCCTGTTGGCATCAGATAAATTACGATTCAGTGTCTCATCTAGTTGGTGGGATAGTGATCCTACTTCGATTAGGATGACAATCTCATAGGATGCTTCTAGCTTTAATCTCTTCTGCTTTGGATTTGTCACTATCAGTAATTTCATCTAGTTTTCTGTTCAAGGACTTTCCTTTTTTGTACTAAAGATTGGGCCAATTACTGTCTTTCCCTGTTAGTGCTAGTATGCTCTAGTATGCGCTGCAAATTTTCTTCAGCACTTTCTGAATTTGGAAGTTTATGGGCACTCAGGGAAAACCTGAGCTAAATATTCTTCCTTCTGCTGGGATTTGTTCCGTTTTAACTTCAGTACTCTTTGATAGATAATTCTGAATTTGTTATACAAAATTTTCACTGTACGACCGGACTGTGTGCAGGTTTGAAACTCGGGATGCTTCTGTGCAAATGATTGAACTATTTCTGACATCGGTTTAGACTTATTCTCAATGTAGTGAATGTATGCTTCTTGGATGTTTGCCATTTTAAGTGAATTGAACTTTATCAGGGGTTAAAATATATCCAATTTGTTGATGGACAAGTAACCATTATTTATCGAGTGAATAATACAAAAACAACAAGGTCAACAACAACAAAAAATCTACAACTTACAAGATCTATTTATATACCACTTGTTACTTGCTCAAAACAAATAATTCTAGTCAACAACAACTGTCGGGTTTTCTCTAAAGAGGAACAACAACAACCAACTTCATTGACAAAGAGAAAAATCCTGTTGTATTGACTATTATCTGCTCACAACTTAAGCAAGTAATCCTTGTCAACAATAACAACACCAATTTAATTCAACAACAAGAACAATCGTAATTATAGTCTAAAACCAGCTATTTTATTCCCATTGAAACAAATTTTTGAGCTGGATGAAGTATTGAAATTCACGCGAAATTCTAGTTAATTTCAACAGTAATAATCTAAGAAAACAACAATTATTATAAGAGCAGCGAAATATAAACTGATCAGAGGAAATATCAAAAGGTGGGTGTGGCGGTCACAACAGTGGGCTAATGCCACGTGTGTATCTAAAGTACCCGGATGTCGGCCAATCCGGCGTGACCTGGTTTGAGGGTGGATACAAAATCGATTTTCCGCGAGAAACTACGGTCAGTTCTTATCGAATAAGTAGGAAAACTTGAAGAATAAAACCTCAGCTACAAAACCTGGGGCGAGACTTTTTTTTAGGAACGAGATATATGGCGTAGAAAAATACCGGAACTATTGGAAAAGGTCGAAAATATCGAAAAATTTAATCCGACGAAAAGTTCAACCCACCGTTAGCTTGCGCACGGCCTGAAATATGCCGTTAAATCAAAATTTAGGCTGACTGACAAATAACTTATAACGGAAAGACATACAGCGCCACCCTATGTTTCGGGGGAAGCCCTGAAAAACGGGTCCGTAACTCTTCTTGTGTTGTCGCGCACTCTCAGCCGACGCATTTTCTCGAACAACACGAAAAGTTTAGCATGGATTGCCACACAAATTTACGCAAGTATTTTTAAGTATTTTATTTCTAACGGAGCCAAAAATCAGTCGACAGTTCTCAGTAAAATCGGAAATATACGACTTGGAAGTCAGAAAAGGGGCCTCAACCTAGGCTTTTCAAACAATTCAGGGGCCGTGGTCACGTGACCTGAACTCCCTACTATTATTGGCTTTTTCCCGGGGATCATATAGGAAGCGAATAGAACAAACAGCATGCTAATATAGGGTCTACGACAGAATGTGGAGTGAATTTTATGCGAAAACGGGCTGTTTAGCAATGTCTGCTTTTCCGTGGAATTCATGAGCGCACGATTGAAGTATCATGGGAAGATATATATTTCCAGTCGCTATCTCCCCCCCCCCATCTTCAAACAAAAGGAAAAGAAAAAGCCGAGAGAGCGCCTCGTGAGGCAGAGTTATTTTTCCAGACTACAACAACAACAGTTTTTGCCTGTATCACAGTTCGAGCTTCCGATGACCCTTCAACCTTACCCAGACGACGGATAATTTTTGACAGATTATCCGGCTAGGTTGTTGATCGGATTCACAGATAACGATTGAAGCATGGGAATATATATTTTTTCAGTCGCTATCTCCCCAACCCTCACCCCCCCCCCCCAACTAAAAAAAAAGAAAAGAAAAAGCCGAGAGAGTTCTTCGGAGTTTTACGTTTTTGACCTCTGACTTTGAATTTGACTTCTCACTTCCGACTCGCATCCTGGTGAATGACACTCGTCCTTTATCTTTTTGCCGATTCAGAGATTCTCGAGGAAGTTTCCAATTATACTATCTGGAATGCGAGTTTTTCTTTCGTGAAAATTTACTTTTTATGAAAGCGCAGGTTTGTCTTTACCTCGCATACCGGCCATCTGTACCAGCGCGAAGCTATAAGTACATGTACACGCGCGAATTTAGTACCCTCGAATAAAGAGACCCGGTGGAAGCGCTGCAAAGGATGCACACCTTTTGTGACGTAAGCATTCATTTGTGTCCAGGAACTTTTCAAAATTTCGTCGGGAACCATTGCAATCCCTATTGGAAATCACACGAGTCGTGGGTTCCCCATATGACAATTATTTGGCGGGAGATTTCACGTTGCTCTCCTAGACCTCCGTCTGATCGACGGAGGTAAAAAATGATCGAACTTTATATAGTCTGACTGAAGTGTTAGAAACTCGAACGTGTATGCGGGTCAGTCAGGCTGAACCAATGGCGTACTACTTTCGGCTATAATCCTCAATCGTTTTTTTTTCAATCGTTTATATTTTCTCGATTAAAAAGCGATTGAATCGCGATATCGCTTTTTATTCGCGAGAATTTTCTCGATTGAAAAACGATTGCCAGCAGAAAAAAACCCATTCGAACAGCGATCGCGAATGAATCGTTTATTTTGAAGAAAAAAACCCATTCCCTCGCGCCTTGGAAAATCGCGACTTCGAGAAAATTTGACGAAATAAACGATTCATTCGCGAACGATAATTGGAAACGGTGCCTAACTTCGGTGATCTAACGAGAACCAGTGTCCAATTTTGCACGCTATGCTCGTATTTTTCTATCAGCATGCGATGTGTATCGCCAAATCTGAGAAAATTTGAGTGAAGGTGTTTAGTGGTAAGCCCTGTTTTATAAGTTCCTACCATAATGTTTTGGGACGTTGATTATAAACGTCACATTTCAAAAAAGATCTAGCAAATGCTACTGCGCGAGATGTGTATACGCCGTATGCAGGCCCCACTGGAATATTACTGTCCAAAGAGGCCAGATAGTTCACGATGTCGAAATTGTAATCGTCTCACTTGTTGTATAAAGATGACGAGAGGGAAGGTCCGCTTCGTTTTTATGGGGATATAGGCCTAATGTGACGTGCCGTGCGGGCTATCTGTAGTTTACTTCAAATCAAGTGTTAGTGGATATATATCCTTCATTCTCTCTCTCTCTCTCTCTCTGCCTCATATATATAACTAGAAAATCGTCCATATAGCGTTTGGTGAATGAGAAGCATATAGTCCTACTAATAAGATTCAGGTCAGACAAAGGGGTGCACAATTAGTACCCATTGGAATGCCAAAATGTTGTTGATATATTTTGTTGGCAAATGTCAATACATATTATTACTGGGAAATTCAAGCAACTCTATAAACAAAGAAACATCCCATAAATCATATCCCTTGTAGGTAGGAGAGCTAAAGAATGCTATATGGCAAGAAGTGATTTCTGCAAATATGAAAAATGCCGAAAATGTATTTGTTTCAAATGACTCATGATCACCATTTCGAATTTACCCAAGAAACAAGCTGCAGAGGTTATGTCTGTGGGTTGAAATCATAACCAACGAAGGGAAAGTCAGCCTAAGAAATATGTGTTTTAAGTAACACAGCTTCGAAAATTAGGGTTCATCCCTCGTGTAAGAAATCACAAGAGAAGCTTTATAAAACATACATGTCTGATTCGGAATGAGGGTAGGAATATGAATTTGGTCAGACCATTTTTGTTTTTACCTGCGGCACGCAGGTCTACGGGAGGCTCGCGTTGTTGTTGTTCTTGTGACTTTTTGAAATTTTTGAAATACGCATGCGCTAAGACAGTGAGATCTCTGCCACACTTTTCTATCCCCGATGTCTCATGACAACCCTGCCTTCAGGCACTTTGTAATGCATTTGCTACTTCTCACTGGAATGAATTATTACTTCGTTGATTTTTGTTCAGACAGTCCTTGATCCTTGATCCGGTCCCGTGAGTTGTCAATTTATCTTAAGGCACCACAACTATTTCAATTCTGGCCAACCGTTCAACCCACTGCCTTCAGTTCTAATCAGTTTCACTGAACAGTATACATGTTACAGTATCCTTGAAATTGCTTGTATACCAAGGACGATGAACCACAGCCTTGTCAGCGGTTCAACTAATATGCATACAGTTCATAGACGACTCTATGAATTATTGCTTCATTGATTTCCGTTCAGACTTTAATTCTCTTAAAACTTCCGCCGCATAAAGATGTTTAACTCCCGGAAATGACAATTTGGTAGGATGTTTAACTTTAGCCCCCAAGCAATTCGCATATATGGAAATATGTTTCGAAAGGAAGATTAATTTAACCCTCTCTGGGAATCGAAGCAATACCCGCCAATCCCTGGAGTTGCACTTACTGCCTTAGCTATACCGAATCATTGATAATACTCAAAACTGACTTTGTGTAGAAAATGACTATTTAGTATTTAAGGATAGCTATCCCCTTAGAGGCAGTTTTTGCACCCCCATGACAATTTGTCGTCTGTATCAATAAATATACAAGATAACCATAATAAACTATATATTTTATGAAAGTATACATCGTAGGGATTCCAACTATATGATTTGTATAACTGACGCTGCTACTGTGTAGAAAATATTCCAATTTTAAAAAATTAAAATGAAAACAATAGCGTCCATTTTTCAATTGAAATTTTATGAAAACTGTTGGTCTTGTTTCAACTTTGATGATATACCTTGGTAGGAGACAATTCGAACTAGTAAATACTATCTCATTTTTTTAAATTTTTGCCTGGTTTTGTTTTTATAATTGTTTTACTAAAATAAATTGAAAAAAATGTACCTTTTCACGGTCGTTTGTCTTAAAAGTTGGATAATTAAAAAACGAAGCCGAACTTACAAAAAGTGAGATAGAGTTTTCTAGATCACCTTATAAGTAACAAGCATGCCAAATTTCAAAAGCGTAGCATGGATACTTTTCGAGAAATAAACGTTTGAATTTCGGATTTTGTACAAAAATGAAAGGCTAGAAATCGGGCAAAATGTGTCTGATGAATTAATCTCTATTTTTTGCTTGAATTCTATTGTCAAATACATTTTTAATCTGTCTAATGGGACCTACTCGAATTCCTGTTTATTCTGGATAACTACTACACTAAGTTTTTTCATCAAGTCGGTTTAAAGTCCAATTTAAACTTAAAAAACCTGCTAAAACTTGTTCACACCTGTGTAGATTACTTCACGGCGGGTGTCCGAGTGAAGTGTCACTGTCATAATTAGAAACAACGAGAGATCCTGAAGGATCTTGGCGCCCACCATTGTCCGATAATTGTAAGCTAATGACTAGAGGATCTTTTTGTCCATTGTTACTAAGTACAAACGATTGATTTTACAGAATTTCGAATCTGAGCGAAAAGGATCGGAAAAGGTCACTGAAAAACACCAAGATATAATCTAAGTTTCAGGAGTTTCAAGATTTCTAGAAACTGTACTTATGTCGGTTGTTATAATACAAGAGAAATGAGCAAAGTTAGTATGAAAATGAATGTACATGTACGGAGGATTCTTCGCCTTTGTTTCGTAGTATTTTTCTTATTTATTTTTTTGCACGTGTCATCATTGGGCACTGGAAGCGAAGACCAATCTCTTTGACACTTTGGCATGAGCTATGAAACATACTTAAGATTTTATAATTAAGAACGAGTGCTAATTCTGTTCTGTTTATACGGCTATTTTGAGATATCTCTTTTAAGATGGTACACTACTTAATACTGAAGGGATCCGGTCTGCGCAGTAATGTTGAAACTTTGAAAGTGCCTGAATCCTGATTATCTCCCTTGGATCGAAACATGCAGTAGTCTACAGTTGTCGAGTTGTGACGTTGAGTCACAAGAGTGACGTCCCTTCATGTAGCCGACCCGCCGGCAGACGAAAGGGTGGAGCAGTTCATTTGCTACTGCATGGACTAAAGAAAACTGATTTAAAATTTGAAGAAATACATTTTAATTCCGAATTATTTGAACTCCTTGATATGGAAGGTGAAGGTATGGATATTCTCTATAGTCAATATATAGAATATGCCCACCGTTTGATCCGCCGACTCTTGTGATGCAACGTCACAACTCGAGAATACCGAATTAATTTGAAGCGTAACTTGGATTTTCGAATCGAACCAAAAAAGGTATCTTGCACTACTAGGCCCCATGTGGGATCTGTGTACCAAATTTCAGAAACATTCACAAAATATTTCCTGAGAATTCACGGTAACAATGTTTCAAGGGGAAATTCAAGATGGCCGCCTTGTGGCCATATTGGATTTTCGATTCGGACCGAAAAAAGTATATTGCACAACTAGACCCCAAGGGGAACCTGTGTACCAAATTTGAGAAAGATCCATGCAGTAGTTCCTGAGAAATCGTGATAACAAGGTTTCATGGGGAAATCCAAGATGGTTGCCTGGTGGCCATATTGGATTTTCGAATCGGACCA
>JAVTVY010047076.1:0-24377 GCA_036873755.1 Hanleya hanleyi | reverse complement strand
AGAGGGCGCGCCTCGGGGACGAAACGCCCACCAGCAGAATGTCACAATATTCAGGTGACAATCCAAGAAGACATTTCAGAACAGGTAAATCATTTTGGACTTAACATTTTGTCGTAGACATGTGTGCCTCGCCTAGCAACACCTACTGCGATATAGAGCTAAAATATCCCCCATTAAAATTCTCCCTCCATTCCAGCCCGAATTCACGTGTTATCTCAATCAGTCCCAACCCTTATCTGACAAAACCAGTGCATGCAACGGAGATTCCCGAAGTTCAAGCTTCGGACCAAAACCGGTTTGAGTGGGTTCGGAGGAATTAGCCCGGATGATGCAATCTCCTGGCATATCAGGGATCAACAGCTCCGAACATAAAGCTACCTCTGCAACACCCCTCCCCGTTTTCTTTTTGGCGAAGATCTTACTCCGCCTTGCTAGAACCCTTCCCTATCCCATGCAATCGCCGTTCCAGCGCTGCCAACAATTACTAAAGTAGAGAGAGAGACGTGAATTCTCCATGTTATATGACATGTGTCAAAATCCGTAACATGCAGTGTACAAAAGTACACTGCTCTCTAAAAATACCCAACTTCAATAAAATGTTAACCATCCCACTAGTCCAGTCTCATTACCAGACTGTCTATAATTACACCCAACCCCACTAAAACTCTCGCTCAAATGGTCAGTCTCATGGGACTGATCACTTTATTTCTCAAAAATATAATCGGCGGGTCAGCCTACCAGCTTTACGGCCCAAATAAATACAATCAGCCGCATGGGACTGCTCACTTTAATTCTTAAAAATATAATCTGCAGGCCAGCCTACCAGCTACATGACCGCAATAAAGACAAGAACATCATCCAACCCAGGACTGGTATCTAGACTATAAATTTGCAGGCCAGCCTACCAGCTACATGGCCGCAATAAGCACCAGTCCGGCATACAATCCACTACTGGAACAAGCCTCTAAACTACTGGCTGTCCAGACTATATATTGAGCTCCCCATTCTCCCTCCCCTAATAATTTCAAGGCTCGCATTCGTCAGCAGCCAACAATTTCGAGTGGAAGGGCCCTTCAAGGGCGTACTCACGAAGAGCCAGAAACGTGTGTGCGCACCACACGCCCACTGACCCCAATGTACATACGCCCTCGCAAACGGCTACCCCACCAGAGAGAATATCTGTAGAGGAAGAACATAACCATAAGTGCTACACCTCCACAGGTATCAAGCTCACACTCTCAAAATCATCGAGCTCATAACTAGAAAAGGGTTTAGACTATAATCGAATAATGACGCATGTATTCACTCCCCGAGTGGTAGCTATCCTGCCCCACCGGATTCACAATCAATCATAACGCGAACTACAAGATATCGGATAGACAACTGTCATCAGGGCTTCATGGTGAAGACATGGGATGAAGAGGAATCGTACGTCTTCCTCAACCCCAGGTCTCCGACATGACCACCCGCACTACTATATCTTTTCCAAGTCACTCCATATATTAATTTCACCACAGACTTCTATGAACGGGTCACACAGCTTAACACACACACACAAAAAACCCCACAAAGACCACACAATTATACCATCTCAACGGAAGTCACATAGAAACGCGAGTGACGCGTATATCTACCACACAGAATCTTCACACACAGAAATTCTCTATTCACACAGCAACCATCGAACCCAGGCGTCCAGCATCCGGTTCCCTCACACAGATTACATCAACACCTAGTTCATCACAACGCATCATATTCTCCCATAACACACTACACGTATAGCGCCGCAGCACACATCACAATTTCCGAACATCCAACTCCCGAACACACACGAGGGTTCTCCAACACACACCATAATTCTAGAACAATAGTTCCAAAATACACATTACATTACACAATACATTAACAACGGTTTGGGTCTAGAATTTTATATATTTTTTTTTGTCCTCAATTCCACAATGCCTCAAACAAACATCTTGTACAACAAAATCAAAATCAACCCCCAAATAGGATAATTTCACATAGAAAATCGAAACCTAATACAATACATCCATCACTGCATACACGTGATGGCACATATTCATATATCCCCACGAAGCGGACACTATACTACATCTCTTCAGACGCATACACAAAATGCATCACCAATGGCCCATCAACTAACTTCACCATTTATCAGTTACTGGCAGAGCGAAATGGAGCCCACATTGAACAAGTCACCATAAAAACTCAAACTGCAAAAACCTTGGTGTCCCCAATAACCAAGGTTTTATCTCTAAAATCTACAACACATCCATAGGCTGACAGGAAATCGAAGCCTAGCAACAGGTCGTCAACCAAGGGTGCCACCACTATATTTCCAGTACAGTGAAAATCGGAGATGGACAATGGGACCTGCCGAACTAGCATTCCCATACTGGTCATTCCTCGAAATGCACCAGTCAACCGTATAGGCGAAGATGACAACCCCTGGAGACCCAACCTAGCAAATAAATGTTCACTCATGACGGTGACTTGGGCGGCCGTGTCTACCACAGCAGTCACCGGCACAGACCCAACCTTAACTGGAATGGACATCGCCCACCCCTGGGAACGAGACAGAGTAACATCTCTAACTGCTGCAGTAAGTTCAGGAACACCTGCCTCGTCCCCCGTGGACGAACCCACACTACCATTTGCAGTTGCCAATTCAGCCCAACCATCTAAACCACGTCTAACAGGACAAAAACGGCTTATGTGACCGGGTTTACGGCACGAGTAACAGAGTCGTGGTGGACGGAAGGGTCGCGATGACCGACGGCGAGGGGACCTCTTATTTATCCCTTCCCCTTCTGCCTTACAAGCATCAGGAAAAGCCTCCCCCACTGAATCAACATTAACAGTCCTACATGTGACCGTCTGAAAACTCAAGTCTCTCAGATTATATCGTGAGGAGTTCACATAACTCAAGACTTCCGAGATTGTTGTGGGGCTCTTTTCCATAGCAAATCTCACAGCCTGTATTTCCCTGCATCCCCTGAGAAAATGTTCCACCGCTACTGACTCGATAATCTTTTCCGGTGTATTCGGATACCCGTCCCTTGCCAACCTAGCGCATCTAAAAGCAAACTCCTCTAAAGTGTCCTCCGAACCCTGCTCTTCCGCCTGCAAACGCTGCCTAACTACACGCGGAGGTTCCCTACTGTTATAATGGCATTCCATTGCTTTGAGGAGCATATCAAACGAGGTTTTGACTGCCTCCGATTGATAGCTGTAAAACACCATGGCATCGCCATGAATACAGTCCGTTAATTTCTTAAGACACTGGTCTTTGTCCCACTTTCTACTTTCAGCCTCCAACTCAAACTTAACACTAAATGGAACCCAGTCCCCTCTGATTCCTGAAAACACTAAAGTTTTGGGAAGCCGGGGACTTTGGCTACGGTGGCGTTCTTGGAATACATGTCGCTCGGTTGATCTGGATCTGGACGAGCATTCGCTACATTTACTAGGACAGGCCTCAACCTCCCCCTCGGTATCAGTAGCGGACACATCGGCCAGATTCCCATTATCTATATTCCCTTGGAGATATTGCCCCCCTACCATAGCATTGTCTAAAAACAATCCATTCCTATTTACTGGGCATTGGAAGTTCGGGGCTGAAGTGTGACCACTAGGCGGTAACTGATGGAATACATCATTTACATCCCTAGTGTCATCTGGAAACGCCAGACGAGCGTCCAGTCCTGTTGTTCCATTTAGATCTAGTGGGCATGGGGGGTCGGGAAGGGCAGCTGGTGCATTTACTTGAACATGTGGTTCATTTTGTTGAACAGGGGCTGCATTCAATTGATTTGCAGTCTCTACCCCACCCTCAATCAATTGTTCAGGTCTGTTATTCAGAACAATAAGTGTTGGGTCCGCCTGACCAGCGTCCCCCGTTGTCTGTTTAGAGGTCGCATGTGATGAAATCTCTGACCCTTCCCTGATTGGAGCACTAAGCAATGTAACAACAGTCCTCATATCTAAACCCACTTGTTCCATCTTATCATCAACTTGCTTCACCTTACCATCAACTTGACCTATTTGAGTGTTTACTTGTTGACCTAGTTGGTCAACTTTAACATCCACTTGTCCTACTTTAGTGTTTACTTGGTCAACCTTAACATCCACTTGGGTCAATTGGCGTCCATAATTATCTATCTTTTCATCCAATTTTCCTAAATGAATCTCATATTCCTTGATATTATCATGCAACTGGTCCATTTCTACATCCATTGCATCCGCTTGGGCCGTTATTCCAACTTTCCATGATCCAATGATTTCTTCAAAACGACGGTCAACTAAAGCATTAATGTATTCCACACTTCCCGACAAGTCTAAACCTATTACCTGCCCCTCTAGCACTAGATCGGCTATATGCCCGGCACTAAACTGAGTCGCCTGCATAAAATTCTTAAAATTAACCAACCTGCCCTCTTCCTGCAAGGCTACCACACGTGCACTTCGACTACTCCCCACCCCTTTCAACTTTTGCAGTGCTTCCTCTGTAGCCACTGACACATCAATGGGCCCTAAATCTGCCATGTTAACAAAAGTTGAACGATATACGGTATATGCAAACAAGTCCAAAAAAAATAAGGAATACCCAATCAAAATCTAGTCGAATAAATCCAAATATATCAAAGACTTTCAGTGAGTTTCCTTCTAGAAACTCACTGAAGCAAATGAAAGACAGCCCACATTGGTATGTCCACTACAAAACACCAAATCTGACACCAAAATAAATAGCAGTCAACTCCTCATACTCAGTGAATGGAAAAATAATATTTAAACATGTGTATGCTCAAAATAATGAAACACTTAAATGAACCTAATGCACGCGCGTTACCGCAGTCAACGCGTTCTAGTTTGACTAATCAGCCATATCCATTAGCGAAAAAGAAAAAAAACAAGACCCATCTCTAGAACAAGTGCAACACGTGTTACCACACAGTCAACGCGTTGTTGCAACTTCTCTGTTAATCTTGCACTATTTCAATTTACGACTAATCATGAATAAGGCACTAAAGAAACCCAGGGTGAGTCTGGAGGAGAAAAAAAATCAATTATCAATTGTGCCCGGAAAACAAAGTCAGGCCACCTGTGTTCAACATAAATAAATCTTAAATTAACACAGTTTCCGTGCCTGGAGGAATACAACACAGAATACAAACTAGATTTTAGACTCGACCACATCGAGGAGTTGATAACTCCGAGTTCAAATACAAACAGGAAATAGTCTGTCTCGAGATGGTAAACTGCATCATAATTTTAACTCAATCGCTCAACATCATGAACAACCTTCAGTCTATCATTCAGACCTCTCAAGGATGAACATAGGCCAGTTCCCATTCAATTAAATTTCAAACAATGGCATAATTTCCTGAACTGATCCAAGAGAATGGAGAAAACAGACAGGATATACGAATCATTAACTCAATTCAAAAGGATTGTAGGAAGTCTGATTACTATTATCGCAGTGACAACACCATGGCATCGTCATGAATACTATAATATATCGCAATGACAACACCATGGTGTCGCCATGAATTTGACTCGCATGACTGACAATGCCCCAATCTATCAACTGAGCAATCAGAATCATGTATTGGACAATCAAAATGTAGGCAATATATATCTGTATTAATCCAGAAAATCGACACGATGAGCGATTTTTTAGCCGACCAGTTGACAGCCGACAAATTCGAATATCACGAACACCACGACATAAATGGAACTATACAAATTAGGGACAACCGTTCAAAAAAAATATATATATATCTTGAAACACAAAAAAAACGGGTTTCCCGGTTATCAGGATGGGAAAAACGTTAGCAGAAAACAAAGTCACATTGACCCGCGAACAATCTGAGCATTTACTATTGTATTCCAACGCACAATTGCATTCCAACTACAGATTTCTCATAAAGGTCGGCAAAATCTTCAATCCCAATCCAAAGACCCATAAATACTAACACATAGCAGAAATCTCACACAAAAGTCAATCTCCAAAACAATTCAATCATACAGAAGCACATAGACATCACACAGCAACACCTGGAGTGACAATGGACAAAAACTTACATAAAAATTTGAATCTCTCCGATATACAAGCTCTATATGATAACCCAGTAAAAATGTTTGAAAATTGTATAACCCTGCCAGGCTCAAATCGCATTCAATACCACTGAGTCAATTTATCCGGTTTTTACCAATCTATTGACCACGAACGGCCAAAATGCCACTACTAATAACACTTCGCGTTTATCGCAGGACAATAATGCTGTATATACGACGACACCAAATGCAATAAATGAATAGAGTAAAATACACTATTCCCAAGAAATGTTGACTAGTTCAACTGACTAAATACCAGGAATATATTTAATAACACGGACCGAATTGAACATATCAGTCTCTCAGAGGAGAAACGATTAATTGCCACATTACACAGATCTATATATGCTGTCGACTGTGCCAAATTATATCGCAATTGGCCTTACTCTAATAACACAGCGCGCCTATCACAGGTTAATAATATCGGTACTGTATATACAGCGACACCAAGTTTATTGAATGCATACGACCGATACACTATTTACAAGAAATGTTAGCGAGCTCAGCCGGCTATATACCAGAAAAATATTTGATAGCATGGGCTGAACTGAACACACGACTAGTTTCATAACGAAAGAGGGGGAAACGCCTAACCGACCTCTATATCACACAGACCGGTGTGATCATACTGTCAAATTTCACTATCGCGTAGCTCGCCTATCAGCCGAGACAAAGAAAAACCTGTCTAACACAATCGACAGCCTGCCAGCCGTGAAAGGATTTATACAAAACCATCTACTAGAATAGCCCAATATCACGATGACCGAGTCCCGGTAAAACAATTCTACATACACTCAACCTGTGCAAAGCCGGCCAAGAAAACAGGGAAGGTGGGGAACGCGAAGAGAGAGGACAAATGGCCGACTTCCACCCCGCGTTTGTTTACCGGAAATTTGTCAGATTTCCAGGCCAAAATAGGCTCTCAACCGTGAAAAATAAATTGTTTTGACTTCTGACAACAGATGTCGTAGAATAGGTGCGCCCCGCCTAGCAACACCTACTGCGATATAGAGCTAAAATATCCCCCATTAAAATTCTCCCTCCATTCCAGCCCGAATTCACGTGTTATCTCAATCAGTCCCAACCCTTATCTGACAAAACCAGTGCATGCAACGGAGATTCCCGAAGTTCAAGCTTCGGACCAAAACCGGTTTGAGTGGGTTCGGAGGAATTAGCCCGGATGATGCAATCTCCTGGCATATCAGGGATCAACAGCTCCGAGCGTAAAGCTACCTCTGCAACAATTTGAAGAGAACCTTACAGAACAGTCCACTCATTTCGAAGATAACAATCCAAGAGGGCATTGCTGAATAGATCAATCAGTTTGGATTGCAAAACCTAAGAGGTCATTGCAGAACAGATTCTTCAAACACTTTTGGAGTCAAAACCCCAAGAAGGCATTGTAGAACATGTAGATAAATTTGGACTAAAAATCCAAGAGGGCTGCGAAATTAACAATCTAATAATAGAGCAGTCAAAAAGATTAGTTAGTAAACCATGCCAATCATTTTGGCGTTAAAAATTCGATAGAACATTGCCGAGCATTGCCGAACATTGCCGAGCATTCCACTCATTCATTTTGGGGTCATTACTCTAAGAGGACATTGCAGAACAGTCCATTCATTGAGGAGTTGACAGTCCAAGAAGGCAACGCAGAAAGAGTCCACTCATTTATTTCGGAGCCAATACTCCACGAGGACATTGCAGAACAGTCCACTCATTGTGGGGTTCACAATCCAGGAAGACATAGCAGAATAGTCCTTTCATTTAGTTTGAGACCAATACTCTAAGAACATTGCAGGAGGTTCACTCATTGTGAAGATCACAATCCAAGAACGCATAGCAGAACAATCCACTCATTTATTTTGCGGTCAATACTCTCTTGAGTTGACAGTCCAATACAACATTACAGAACAGTCCACTCGTATTCGAAGTTAACAATCAAATAATACATTCATTGGCATTGCAGGACAGGGAATCATTTTGGGGTTAATAACTTAAGAGAAGCTTATAGGGCAGTACACTCTTTCGGAGTTAACAATCCAAGAGAATACTGCAGAATAGGTCAACTATGTTGAAATTAGCAACCCAAGAACACATTACAGAATAGGTCAATCATTTTGGAAAGAGCAATCCAGGAGAACATTGCAGAACAGGTCAATAATTTTGGAACGAACAACCCAAGAGAACATTGCAGAACAGGTAAATGATTTTGGAATTAGCAACCAAAGAGGACATTGTAGATCAGGTTAATACTTTTTGGAATTAACAATCCACAAGGACATTTTACAGAACGGTCCACTCATTTTGGAGTTAACAATCCACGAGAACATTGTCGAACAGGTCAATCATTTTGGAATTAGATATCCAATAGAACTTTACTGAATAGGTCAACCTATTTGGAATTGAAAATCCAAGAGGACATTGCCCAACAGGTCGATCATTTTGCAAGCAAAGAAAACATTGCAGAACAGGTTGATGATTTTGGAATTAGCAGTCGAAGAGAACATTGCAGAACAGGTTGGAATTAGCAATCCAAGAAGACATCGCAAAAATAGATCAATCATTTTAGAATTAGCAACCAAAGAGAACATTGCAGTATAGGTTAATCATTTTGGAATTAGCAACCAAAGAGAACATTGCAGTACAGGTTAATCATTTTGGAATTAGCAAGTAAAGAGAATATTGCAGAACAGGTCAATCATTTTGGAATTAGCAACCCGAAAGGACATTGCAGAACAGGCTCATCCTTTTGGAATTGCAGAATAGGTTAATCATTTTGGAATTAGCAACCGAAAAAGACCGTGCTGAACAGATCAGTCATTTTGGAATTAGCAACCAAAGACGACATTGCAGAATAGGTCAATCATTTTGAGATTAGCAATCCAAGAGGACATTGCAGAACATGTCAACCATTTTGGAATTAGCAACCCGAAAGGACATTGCAGAACAGGCTCATCCTTTTGGAATTGCAGAATAGGTAAATCATTTTGGAATTAGCAGCCGAAAAGGACAGTACAGAACACATCAGTCATTTTGGAATTAGCAACCAAAGAGGACATTGCAGAATAGGTCAATCATTTTTAATTAGCAATTCAAGAGGACATTGCAGAACAGGCTCATCGGTTTGAATTCCGCAATCCAAGAGAACATTGCAGAACATGACCTTCGCTTTAGAATTACCAATCCAAGGGAACATTGCAGAGCAGGTAACTCAGTTTGGAATTAGCAATCCAAAAGGACATTGGAGAACAGGTCAATCATTTTGGAATTGATAATCCAAGAATACATTGCAGAACATCGTTTTGAGGTTAAAATTTACGGTCATTTTTTTGAAAATCTAGACTTCATTTGACGCACTCTGGCACTGGAATAGTTGCAGAATTAGTTGAAATGTTGTACTGCACTGTAAAGCTTACGACTTTTTGACGATGGTTCACCGTCGTCCATCAACTGGCGGTCATCTACACTCGGTATTGCACATTTGTAAAACTTCTGTTCTACATTATTCTATCTTTTCTTGTAATTTTGCTTAAATAAAACAGAAGTATATTCTTGTATTCGCACTAACGGTAGTCGGATCGTTTTATTTTTTATTTTTGTCCTGAAAGAGAAAGCGGGGGAGTGGAGCAAAGGATCCCGGGTCGGATACTGCAATCGGGGGGTCAGGGTCACTGCTGACACTTTAACGGTTTGATGGATTTCTCTCCAGTTATGTCATGACAGCTGTGAGTTCAGATAGAATGACCCTGGACCGAATTGATTTGAAATGGTCAAATGTAATGGTCACTGTTGTCCCAAAACCAGTTAAGGAATGATTGATTTTTTTGAATGGATACATCAATGTGAGACAACAACATCAATGTGAGACAATGTGTCGCGTTCAAAAATTGAGGTCAATTGGTCAAAGGTCACTCAAAATCAGGAAACCATTGAAATCCACAATTGGATACATTACGGGCGGCGATAGCTTATCAAACCAGAGGTCAAGGTCACGGTGGCCCAAAAGGCAGGACATTATTGAGAACATTGTGCGTGTGCTGTAAATCTAGTTCAGGAATGTGGATTGTGATCTAACTTCAGGTATACTCCATATGGTTCTGGCAAACAAGACATTTCTGTCAAATTTCGTCAGGGCAGCTATTGACCAATTCGAGTGACCTGAAACCGAATAAAAGTTCAAAACGCTCACTGAGTACCAGGAAATATTCCATGTCAGAAGGATGTAAAGCTCAGTCCGGACAGATACGAGATTCGGTACCATTACCGAAGGCAAAGAACAAATGAAAATCCGGCCGTCAGACATTAACACTGCAAAGATTGAAAAAAATAGTAGGATAACGGCTATTGGGAAGCGAAACGTTTTGGTTCTGAGGTTAAATGGTTAATATCACCCAAAAACTATAATGCGAGCACTTGACGTAGGCCTACACGTATCCATTTCAGGGAGCTAGCTCCACGGATGCTAATCGAAATAATATTACCCCATCAATAACATGAACGAATAATCTCTAAATGACGCAGCCCATAGTGTCATTAGGCTAGTGTTTTAGTTAGTCTTCTTTTCTTTATTTCCTAATTTATTAACAATGTAAACTATACCAGACAAAGAACAGGTTAGCGTTTATTTTATTTTGGTGATAAGGTATCGTATCACCCTAACCAATAAGCCAATCTCTACTTGGTCACATGACCCCCCTCGCCTGATTTGCGACGAAAAATGAAACCGAAGCTGGATGCGGAAAGCACTTTTGTTTCGGGATCATCAAGATAGTCTGCTACTCTGGAGAGTGTGTCACGGACAGTGTGACCTATAGCTATAGCCGGTGGGGTCGATCACCCATAACCTAGCCCACAACCCGTGAACATTACAGAAACAACCGCCTCTCTTCCAAATACTACCAAAGATGTCATACAGAGCAGAGAAGTCTGGATGCAGTGCTGAAGCTCATGCCAAGGTATATGTAATGCTATTTCTTTACCACGTGAATATCGTAAGCCAGTAGTGCATGCCGGTACCCAGGGCGTGGTTGCATGCAATGTGCATGATTGATTTTATATTTTCCAATAGGGGAGAAGCCTAAGAGAGTGATGTAATATATACTCTTGAACTAACAATGAAGGGAAGGGGGGCACATGTGGAATTTTGTTCCCCGTCTTAATTTTATTGCAATGGGTATTTGAGGAACACTGTTGTACCATTCATAGACCCATACCGGGAGAACCCACAGCATCACCATTGTGTTACACTTTGAATTGGGCGATCTCTATCGATCAGTCGACTCAGAGATGTATCCTCATCCATTTCCATGGCAACCATAAGTACTGACATCTGAGCCTCTCATATACAGAATTTAATCGGTTGTACTCAACATTTCAGCCTTGTGGGAATTCGGAATTCATTAATGCATTATTCTGACACGATGGATGTCCGAGTAGACCCGTATTGTGTCTAGAGCTACCAGTTATAATGTCTATATAGATAGTCGTGTACACTGTGGTAATTAGTACATGATAATTTGGTGCAATTTTCTGCATGACACGTCACGGTCAAACTCAAATAAGGGAATGAATATTGGCAGCCTGATATCCCGCAAATGACCCGCTCTTTAATTCCCCAACACACATGTATAATTCATTCCAGGGTATCCAATTACTACGTTAAGCAGTTCAGCATGTGAACGTTAAAGGGGTATATGAATTAAGGGACTTTAAATTCCACTCCGGGGTTCCGCTGTATCGCCACATGTCTGTCTGCATGAGCAAAATAAACAAATTCTGTTTTAACATTTAATAAAGTTTTCTCCTGGTTCACAGCAGGGATTCAATATTGAGATTGGACCGTGTCCACAGCTTCACGACGAAAATAGACATTTGTACAGAATGTTCCACTTGATCCCATCGGAAAACATGTAAACAACTTTATATTGGCATAACCAAATTTATTTGTATCTGTATTTGTCATGTCACATATTCCAATTAATCGGAGGAATCCGGAATGATGGCACTCAAATAAACAATGCCCGTGTGATAAATCTGGCTTATAGAGATGAGGCGTGGCAGTATATATCGATCGGTGGCTCAGAACGAAGCGATCTCCGGTAAATGATTACGCGTGAACGATCGCTGTATTGATAATAACTCTTCATTGTGTTTTCAGTCATTTTGATACATATAATCTAGAAGTGTATACCCAATAGTCTGTGAATTAGAATGGTTTGGAAATGTCACACTTATATTGCAGGTCAAGCGTACCATTATGAAATTTCATTGCTCCTCTTAACCCTATCTGGCCTGGGCTTTTTGGGACATGTCCAGCCGGTGGGGGATGGTGCTCAAATCATTTTTTTTTCTGGTTCTCCACGTGGCCGTCATTTGAGCTTTCCCATCATCCTTTGCTCAGAGGGTGATGCAAATAGACTCGAAATGACCCCAATATGATCAACTACAATGTCACGGACATCTTCACAAGTCCAGTTAAAACCTAAATCCTAACAGATCGATCGATTCACTGGCTCACGGAGTGTCGGCTCTTATTTTTTCTCGTTCCGGAGATAGAGGAGAAAGTTTAGTTATGGGGGGGGGGGGGGCATTAATAGGGTTAATGACCCGAATATCAAATCCATCGTATGTCGGTATTTTCCAGATATTCCAGCGAAGGATTTTACATTCAGAGTACTGCTCTTCTATAGTGGTACTGCTCTTATGACGCTAAAGTGTCACCATATGATATAACTTTGACATATGGGGCGATTTTTTGCCATTTAATAAAAAAATAAATAATATAAAAATATTTCGCATTAAGATTATTAATGTTTAGGTGAAAAATATTTCGTACACTTTGAAGCGGGTAAACGGAACAAAAGTAGAGGAAACCTCCAAAGCCGCTGTTGTCTGGTGACAGCCTCCATGGCTACCATCGTTAATAAACCTATAACCTAGACATACTGTACTGTACAAAACGGTTCACGTACTTGAGGAAATGGGGGAGGGTGCTCGGAGGGGGGGGGGGAGGCTAGGGTAAAGGATATCGATATCCATGTCGCATTGATTGAATGACACAATTTGGATGCGGCACTCGCACTCAAGTAGTAGAAAAAGCGCACTTTCATTCCTCCGTGCGGCGGGGGAGGGTCGAAGGGTTGTAAATGTGGGTTGTACTCTACTTCCACAATCGAGAAGTTTTAGAGAAAGATGGCATTTTTGAGAGTGCGCAGGGGCGTGTTTGAACGATTTAGGGAGCATCCTTTAAATATGGCGTAGAGGGTCTCGTATTGAAGCTACCGGAAGGTACAATAGGCTTGGTGTGATTTTGACCGGAAGTGACGTTATGGTGCGCATGCGCCGTCGAGGAATAGTATAGAACGATGACATTTTAGGTGTACGTAGGGGCGTGTTTGAGTGAAAGATGGATCATCCTTGCTCTAAATGAGCCGTGCATGGTGTCATCTTGAAGCCATCGATCTGTAGACTACGCTTGGGTGGCTTTGACAGGGAGTAACTTCATCCTTTGGCCAAATGGACCGTGCATGGTCTCATCTTGAATCTATCGTGGGGTAGACTAGGCCTGTGGTGGTTTTGACCTGAAGGACACCACGATGCGCATGCGCAGTCAAGGTGTAGTCGAGAAAGGGCAGGTTTGGTTACAAAGGATCCTGTTTGGGCGATCTAGGAATCAGCCTGGATCCAAATGTGTCGTGCGTGGTGTCGTCCTGAATCTGTTTCTCTGTTGAATAATACTGCGGATGTTACCATCGCTGTCGCGTTGTGTCCGGTGCATCATTGTGCGCATACGTCTGTTGTTGGGGATTTTGGTGATAGGTGGGCCATACTTGATCCAAATATATGCATGGTGTCCTGTTGAAACTCTCGTTATATGGAATAAAACTCAAGGAAGCCCTCTTGGTGTAGACTAAGATTGGGGTGGTTTTACCGTAGGTGACGTCTTCGTGCGCATGCCGAGTCCAAAGGGGCGACTAGTAGAGACGCATGTAGACCCTGAAATGTATCCAGGGAAGGAATCTGACAGCATCTGTGACGTCATTATTAGCAGAGAAACCGCGTTTCCGAATGCTCAATAGGGACTAGGCGTTATACACTAGACCATATGGATAAGTAATGGTATGTAGACCGTTGAGATACCTGTAGATACTGGAGTGGAACCAGAGAAGACGTCTTCTGTTGTAGATAACCCGCAGTTTGGGATGGAATGGGTGCATAAGTGTATGTAGGCTGTGACCCTGGCTGTAAGGTGGGTATATACGGACCATACCAAATATGGACAATTCTATGTAAAGTTCTTGTCGTGTAAGGTCATACACTATCCTGGCCACTGTGTGACATTGAAGCCATCGTGAGCATGTGTACTCGGATGAAATAGGGAAAACGCAGTTTAAATTCAATATATGCAAGTAGTTTTAATGTTCTTTTTTTTGGTACTTGCAACTCGTTTAATTACTTCGTTTTATATCTATATTTGCTATAACCCTTCTATCAGTAAATAGCCATAAGGTAATGTTTTCTGCAAAATAACGGACGTTAAATAATGGTTGTCTTACTGTCCTATCACAATCTTAATAAATTAATATCCTATCAATTCTCCGCAATCGTACATGTCGCTATATAGGATCTTACGTATTTCAATTGAATTTGGTGTTCTGGGCGCCCATAACCATGGATATTTAAAAGCATTATGCCATCATGGTCGCATCTGGACTCCTCCATATGCAGTCGGGGAGAGGAGATAGGTTCACTTTGTCCATTTACCCCAATGTTTACACCAAAGATCAGTCCATGTATCTACCCCGTATTATGGCGCCACAATGTTGGGACCGCGGCAACATGAAAAGACACCCGGCCAGCGAGCCGGCTAATTCGGCTGTGCCAACCAAAAATTCTTTATCATCAACGTTCCCTTCAAAGCACTATGAAGCGTTCTCGGAATTGGTTAACACGCGAGTTACTGCAAGCCTGTTAGATCCTACAAGCGAAATATCCAAATGGGGAGTAGATAGGATTTAATTTTAATTAGATTGGTCCTATCATCGACCGTCATAACGCTGGGGTCAGTCTCTATCGGCTGCTCAACACTCAGCACTGTCCTGTGCGTTGGTGACGCTTCAACTGAGTTAAGCGTTTGAAGCGATGTCCACATTGCTCAGATTCCTCCTACGCCTCTGGCCCATGGACTGTACCTTCGTGGCGCTGTACATGGCCCGGACGCTGAATCCACTGCGCATGTGTACATGTACGAGGAGGACAACAGAACAACAGTCGACAAAAGTTGTTTCCCTTGACGTTCCATCAGGAGCTTCAATATGATCCCAGAATTGCCGTAACTCACGGATCCTATGACTGCCATGTTCCCAACTCCATGATGCACCCAACGGTAGACATGCCAACCATGACGTCACTTCTGGTAAAAAAAACCCCATCCTAATCCAAGTCTACACCACGAGAGCTTCCATCAGTCTTATTCTACATAACAGAATCTTCAACAGGACACCAAGCACGCCATATGTGGATCAAGTATGTTCCACCTTTCATCAAAATCTCCAACAACAATCGTCACCAGACAATAACGCCACAGCCCTGGTAACATCCCCGGTCTTAATTACAAAAGAAAGTGATTCAAGACGACGCCATTCACGACACGTTTGCTTTCAGGATTGTCCCTCGATCGACGAAGCAGGTTCCTGTGCATACGAACATACCCTTTGTCTACTATACCTTGACTGCGCATGCGTACCGTGATGCCACTTCCGGTCAAAACCATCTCAGTCCAATTTACAGCGTGAGCTTCAAGACAAGTTTCTGCACCGTCCAAAAATGCAATTTCTCTAATATTCCTCGACTGAGCATGAGCATCATCACGTCACATTCACACTATGGCCAGGACACTGTGTGACCCTACACGACAGATTCAATGTAACACCCTACACGACCCAGCTGGATCACGGATTAGCCCTTAGGTGACCTAAACACGCCTTTGTACACCTCTAAAAACATCTTTCTCTACTACTCCTCGGCTACGCATGCGAACTATAACGTTTCTACCGCTCAAAACCACACCAGGTGTAGTCCACACTGCGGGAGCTTCAAGAAAATCTCCTGTCCAGCCCATTTAGAGCAAGGATAACTCCTCTATCGCCCAACCACGCCCCTGCCCACTCCCAAAATGCCACCTTTCTCTACTACTCTTCGTTTCTGTATGAGCATCATACCGTCACTTGCGCTGAATCTCCCCCCAAGCGTATTCTGCAGCACAATAGCCCCACTATAGACCCACTTGATTGGATGTAAAGATCGTTTTCTTAATTTTATACGAGCTGTCTGGCTGTTTTCGAAGTCCTATTTTTATATTCACCCGCCAGTAACGTGGCCGGAAGTGACCTCGTAACGGATGTGACCTCGTAACGGATGTGGCCTCGAACCGGAAGTGACTTCGAACTGGAGTGGACGCCATCATCGGAAGTGATGTACAACCCACATTTACAACCCCGCGGTCCTCCCCAACGCACGAAGGGATGAGATTTGCGCTCACGTGCTCACGTAATAGGCCCATCGTGTTACGTACCCAAGTATATCATCCCATTCACCCACACATATCAGAACTCCAATTTTGCCATTGCTTAATACAATCGACTGTTGTATTCGTCCATACAGCTGGAAGCTAAATACGACCCTGTGGTGGCCCAACAGTGTTTGATCTGGATGGCTACTTTGTTTGAGGAGGAAGGACTAGAGGTGACGTTCGACACAAGTGGTAACGCAGACACTTTTCAAGATGATCTCAAAGATGGGATCGTTTTATGCAGGTATCAAATATATCTCAAATAATGTGTTTTGTTCTTAACTTAAATATTGTCAGGATATGAATGTTGCAAGGGTGGACGTGTTGTCGTGATGTGGTGGTCACGTGTTGTCGTACCGTGTTGGTCCCGTGTTGTCGTGATGTGGTGGATTGATAGATTGATTGCGGTACTGTAACTCAAACCCCTGCATCATACTATCCCATATATTGCATCATCCCGATTCACCATATATCGTTTACTGATACCAAATGACATTAATACATCCAGATCAACATAATGTGTCATTTAGATCTTCACCTACTCATTTTACATGTAAAATGTTGTTCTGAGTATACTTCGTGCGTTCAAGCCGCAAGCCCCATCTAATCATTGATCATCATTGTCATCGTGGTGAATACAATTGTTCAAGAGTGTTGCTTAACACTTGGAATGCCAGTTGCTATATATTTCTTGTGTAATAAGGAATAATGGTGAGGAGAAAAACGTTTGATGGGTGATTCCCTCCCAGATATAGATCTTTCATTCGCCGTTTCGGGATCGCCAAATGGTGACGTCATATTTCTTCTGTACTTTTTATCTGCCCCTGTCTTATTTCCTTAATCCCGTCGACGTGACAATTTATCCATTTTGTCTCAGCTTGCAATTGTATCATGGTCTTTTCTGCTTTTTCTGCCATTACAGATTAATGAACATCGTATGTCCGGAGGCCATAGCTTCTAACAAATTGAACAAGGCGCCAACCATGCCCTTTAAACAAATGGAACTTATCCAATACTTTGTGGAGGCCGTGAGGAAATTTGGCGTGGCTGATCATGAAAACTTCGCGACCTGTGACCTCCACGAGGGTCAAAATCTAAACCAGGTTGTCATTTGTCTACAAGCCTTGGGAAGGAAGGTATGTATGTTTGTAACAGAAGTTCTCTATTTGTGAAACGTCGTTCTAGTGTGTCAGACTCGCAACATCCATGGGGTTAAAAGCCTGGACGTCTTCCGAAGAAAATTAGCTCTCAAAGTATCTGATGTACGATGTCTTTCTAGGTTGGGATGCATTTTTGAAGAAGACACATATCTTTCGATTATTATGGTAAATATGACCATAACCGCTTTCTTTCACTGTTTAAAGAAAGTATTGACCATACACGTCATGTTACACATGTGACAGACCAGGGTTTATGGTCGTTTTGACCACATGATTTATGGTCTGCCACATCTGTACCATTATGTGTATATGGACAGAGTGACCAAACAACCTGTAACCACCTGGCTCATCTATACGCGGTAAGACTGACCCTGGGATCGTGTGTAGCCATTTTCAGCCTACTTTCGGCAACTATACGAGGGAATTTCCCGAAATCAAAACCACGTGATGTCGTCGGCCAATCAGCTAAACTCTACCGACGTAACCCCAACGTAACCCGCCATTTTCGAGTCTGTCCTACTTGTTCAAAATTACAGATCTACAACACCACTTGGATGATACGGAAGTTATTCATATCTGTATCTTTTGTAAGCTCAGACAATATATGTTTCAGAAGTAGTATGAAAAGCCTGTAATTTATCAGATTTCTCGAGTCTTTTCTCCGTCGGATAAAGACCGAACAGTTTACGGTAAAATATCGGATATCGCTCTGCAATAATGGCGACACACGATTCGCAAGTCATCTTATGGATGGCGAAGTGTACGCAAATGAGTGACCAGAGTGACCGACTTTCTGACGTCGATATCAGTGAATCAAGAAACAATACAATTTTTTCCTTATAGTCCTGTTCCACAATTCCAGTGCTCATCGCAAGCAGCTATGGCCTTATTTCCATGGTGATTCAGACATAATCACCATTTGCCTCATACACATCAAACACGTTACTGCCGAAAAGCGTTGCGGCGTTGCCCCGCTTGACATCCCCATTGGACAATGTTTTACTTACTCAATAATTTAAAGGAAGGACGAGGACATTGCAATTGGTTCTGCCATGTGTCTGTCGTTTCTTTCCTCAAAGGTTTCAACAGAAGTGTGTTTACGTTGCCTTGATACACTTTTCATATTGTTCTTTACCCATAATGGTCATTATCAATTCATGCGTATGGCTTGTGGAAACCGTCAGCGGTGCATTCTCATGACTTGTCAATGTATAAGTTCCAGGGAAATTTCTCCTTAAAATAAAAGAAACCCGACTACAACAGGCCAATCAATGGGCTATTAGTCCATCTCTTTATCCTTGACATGTGTTCTTGGATGCTAGAATTAATAGTTGATCATAATAGCATACATATTGCAGAATTTCAGCATGCAAGATCCGGCATTATTGAAGTACTAAAAGTGTATCTTTTACTGTATATCGCTCGAAAATTGTACCTGAATTTCATATTCGTTTGTTGCAATTATAAAGTTTTAATCGAACAGGCGAAAATCATATGAGTTATATGTCTATTTCCAGGCACAAATGGAAGGTAAATCAGGATTTGGCCCAAAAGAGTCTCAACAAAACAAGAGAGAGTTTTCTGCGGAGAAATTACGTGCTGGTCAGAATATTATAAATCTGCAATATGGTTCCAACAAAGGCGCCAGCCAGGCCGGGATGGTGTTTGGGAAACATCGCTCAATACTGGGTGATTAGTGATACTTCGTGCTCTCAGTGCATGATTATCTATTTGAGGCACTGGCAAACTAATAGTTTATCAATCACATATTCTAGAAAAATAAAGGAATAAAACAGTACATGTTTGTATTATACACCGGGTATAATGCCTATACCCAATATATAGTATATGGTATAGTCAAAGATATCCGATGTACACTACATACGGATAGTATCTTATTTATTTATTTTTCTAGAACATGTGATTGATAAAGTATAAGTTTGCGAGTGCCTTAGATCGCAATGGACGGTGATCGTATTTATCATTCCGAATCTCAAAACACGGAACCACTATTTCAGCTGGAAGAATATCTCAGTCATAGCATCACTGCATACTTGGCACGTTTTGTTCTTTGTTTTCTATACAGGCAATATTGTGTTTATCTCAAATTTGCTGTTTAAACCTTCAATGACGTCTGGACGTAGTCGCCTTTTTGTGTAGATAACATTTGAACGTGGTATTCCTCTCAGTTGACATTAGGACGTGATAACCATTTTGCAAATGATTTCCTGACGTGTTTCGTTTCCGTTGTTTGAAAGCTCACGTGACGACGACACATGTGACGGTCTTGCATGTTTTTCTCGTAATTTCATTGTTACTGAACCGGTGGTCATCCTCAGCCAATGACTTTAAAGGTATACTACAATCAGACATTATAACCTATAATCAAAGCGTTTGTAATATAAAACTTAGTTATTTTTCTGTATGAATAACCGTTTTAGCGGGAAATACTGACTTCACAAATGTAACTGATTTTTCCAGACCCCAGCCAGTTGAATCTGACCCCCCACCACCGACTCCCCATCTCTGATTTTTCAGGTTACAGGCCACACAAATTCACATTTTGTAGAAAACTGCTTGATGAAGTATTTATCCTGTCAAGTTAAAATCGTATCTACCAATTCCGTCATTCAGAACTCACCTCTGGTGAAAAGGGAATCTGGAGTTATTAACGGTATCAATATCATTTGAAACTTCTCGTATTCCATTTTTACAACTAATATTTATTGAATATAGATGTTTTGAGGGTGGTCCATATTCAAATAAATATTCCCAAATATACTCGATTGCAACTCATATTCGCAGAAAGCAAATATATCCTCATAAATTTTATAGCAAATTTCAGAGGGCAACTTTTTTTATAGAAATTCGCAGTGGGACAGTCGTACCTTGTACATATGAAAGTACTGTAATACCAAATACACTGATTCCCTGTTAACAATATGATATGATTACTTGCCACGTCAATCAAAAGCTAAGTGAGAGGTTCTACAACAGTTGCCGATTGAAGTACCATATATGCATCTAGGCATGGTGTTTTGCCTAGATCGCGATAATATTGATATGAAATATGCAAACTTTAAGTTAGTATTTTACATAATGTTCGATACATTGATAAAAATGTTGAAGAAATGATAAAAAAATTGCGCTGATTTGACAATTACAGATATACTGTGTAAAGGCATCTGCTGACTATCAAACGTATCAAACTCATGCATACCAAATGTCATTTGACTTTCAAATATTTAAGGGAGTAGAGGACGTTCGTATGTTTTTTGGTGCTATAACATGGTGATTGGTCTATTATTTTACTGAAGTACCAAGACCGCTCAAAATGAGATAAAATCAACAAAATACTGATATCTGACCCAACAGAACCATTTATGCGTATTATTGGCGTTTCGATAGTGGGGTACGACTGGCCACAAAATGGGCATTTTAAATTCAACGGTGGCGAGCAGCAAAATTTTCTGGAGTTTGGAGACTATGCTTGTGATACCCACCAAAATTCATCTGTATTCACTTTCAGCAGAAAGGCAAACTTGTAAACGTCTTATAGATGAACCTCAAAGAATAGTTCCCACCATCGATCTGACGACCCGGAGTCCCTACCCCCACTTCTCTTGAACGTAGGGTTGGTCACCTGTTTTTATTAGGCATTCAACTTTAACTATATGTGTTTAATATCGTATAGACAAATGGGAAATATATGACCAATCTCAATAAAGTAATGTCCGATCAATGCTCCCATTCGACATATCCAAATTGGGAAGCAGAAAAGATTTAATTTTAATTGACATAAGAAAAGTTTGGTTTAATAAGCTTCAAGAAAGAAAAAAATGTCCAATTTCCCCATGTATATTCAGTGTTATATGGCAATTCAGTGATACATATACATGTGGTGACCTGGGGTTTTTTAACGACCATGGTGACCATTTTTTTTATTGATTACCTTCTCTTAATCAGGCGAATAAATAGATAATTTTTTAAAAACAATTAACCTTTAAAAATGACCGTCTTCTACTTCCTTAAAATATTCATTTTGCCAAACTATAAAACAATTATAAGAGGGTCGCATTACAATCCTACTTACGAGTTAACGTGTTGTTGGTCAGCTGTTTTAGTGCTATTAACCTGTTAACTATGAGAATCAAAACAAGGGAGATAACCCTACAAATATTCATGTTAGTTATCCGTTACTGATATTCCTACGGTATGTTGCTTTTTATATGGCAAGTTAATGTTTCCCAAATGTCCTATACATGGCATATTTTGTGTACATTTGTATATTGTTGATACCTTGTTGAGTGTTACTGGATAATAAAGTGATTATACAAAGTTATTGTAAGTCAACAATTTCATTACCCCGCATATATCCACAGTGACTTGATCAGCAATGGTTGTCTTCGCTCTTGTTGATAAGAAATACATTTTCTTCGAAACAAATAGAATAATTTCCTATACTTTTCATATTGCATCCTGCCAGCATCTTCATAAATGATCGAGTTATGCCGCCTTTAAATTAGAGGGAGGGATATAGGAATCACTTTGTCCGTCCATCCGTATGGCCAAACTTGTACGGGGAAGGGATTTGGTTTAATGTCACACTCAAGGTTGTTTCACTGACATGGTGACAGTCACTTTGGTTGGTGGAGGAAGCCGGAGTATCCGGGGAGAACCACCGCCCGTCGGCAAGTAACCAAACTTGTCCGGACTATATCTTGGCTGCTATTTGATCGAAAACTTCAAAACTTCCATGGAACCTGCAGATATGCACTATCAGGTGTTTTATGGATTTCGATAATTCTCCTCATGTTTATGGTCTTCTATCGTTAACGTCAATACATGCTTGACAGGCCAATATCTCGGTTACTTTGAACCTTACATGGAATATGATTTTTTCACAGAGTTATGTCCCTTGGTTAACGACTACAGTATGTGCCAGAATACATTGTTGCCGGGCTATCTCCGTTTGTTAATTGCCGGAGAAGTTCAAAATTTTCCAAGTAAATGCTTAGCATTATGGTGTGCACTATCATGCTTTTTACCTAATTCGATGATTTTCGCAGAGTTATCGCCTTTTATTGTCGTCGTCAATATATGCTTGTCTGTCCCATATCTCAGTTATTTGATGGAGAACTTTGAAATGTTCATGGAAGATGGTTAGTACCTTGTAGATATGCACTGTCATTGATTTTCCATCGAGTTATGCTCCTTCATTGACGACTTCAATTTATACTGTATTGTACATGGTTGTCCGGGCCGTATCTCCCTGAACTGTTAAGATATCTTCCTAGTGAATGCTATTGTGTAGATGTGCACTGTAAACGCGTTTATACGCCTGTCTGTCCGTCCGTCCGTTCTTGTCTGGTCTATATCTGGGACAGTTTTCTATGTATCATTCTGATTATTTGTGAGTGAGTACCCTAGGGACGAATGATGTGTCACGTATCAAAATAGAGGTCGAGGTCAGAGATCAAAGGTCACTGGCCTCAAAATGAGAAATTCATTTAACCATTCGTTTCCGGTCTACATCTATGACAGTTTTCTGCCCGCAGTTGCATTTTCTGTGAGTGCATACACTAGGTTGAGGCGATGTGTCGCGTACCAAAATTGAGGGCGAGGTCAGCTCCAGGTCAAAGATCACTGACCAGTGACAGTTTTTCCATTAAAAGTTAAAATTTTTGGTGATTTGATACCCTAGGGGGAGACGATGTGTTGCATACCATAAATGGAAATCGAGGTCAGAGCTCAAAGGTCACTGTGGCCTAAAATTTAGGAAATTGATGGAAATTGTAAATTTTTTATGAGTGGATTCATTAGGTGGAAAAGATTTGTCGCATACCAAAATTTAGGTCGAGTTCAAAGGACACAGGTAGTTCTGAACCCAAAATCGCTTCCGTAAATACATTTGATGTGCCATTTACCAAAATTTAAGTCAAGGTCAAAGATCAAGGTCACTGCTACCCCAAAATCTGGAAATCGTTAAAAATCAATTTCTGTTCGTGTAACTTTAGAGCAACGTCAAAGGTCAAGGTCACTGTGACTCCAAGATCAGGAGATTGTTAAAAATCGCGATTTTTTGAGTGTATTGAGGGAGAACGATGTTTAATGTATCAAAATTTTGGCCCCAAAATCAAGAGATTGTTAAAAATCGCGATTTTTTGTGTGACTATAGATATATTAAGGGGAGACGATGTGTCATGTACCAACATTTAGGTCAAGGCCAAATGTCAAGGTCAATGTGACCCCAAAATCAGGAAATCATAAAATATCGATTTTGTTTTTGTTCAATACATAGAGAGAGACGATGTCTTGTGTGGGCCTATATTGACGCCAATTGTGGCATTTGTTATGTGTTTAGATGATTTTCTCCAGAGTTATGACCTTTATCGTCCATATCAATATATGCTTATCCGGACCACATCTCAGTCACGATCTGATGGGCAACTACGAAACTGACATGGAAGTTACTTAGTATCTTGCTGATATGCACTTTTAGGATT
>JAVTVY010047075.1:0-24337 GCA_036873755.1 Hanleya hanleyi | reverse complement strand
AAATCTTCCAAGGTCTGCATATGTTCATCGTTCCATATCTGCTGTAGTTCACGGTACGTGTCTTCCGGACATTCCACTTGCTTCAAATCATCAAAGAAGGCGTGCCGAGATGGCAACTGTGTTTCCTGCAAACGGTCGAGCGATGATATATACGTGTAAGGGAACCTCCCTTTGGTTTGTGCACAGTTATAGGCCTTGACCCACTGATCATAGCTACAATTAGGAGCTAGGTAGTTGCGCACGTCCAGGAAATGCAGTGACGTAGTAGTGAGGGCCATGTGGTTGTTGATCTTCTTGATCACCGACTTGAGGGTATCGGACTGGGCCAAGTAAGGGTAGAGAAATTCCTTCACCATGTTCAAGTCGTAGCGTCCCGAATTGAAGCCGAGCACCGGTAACTGACTTAGGTATTGTAGGAACCGTAACTTCAATTTCTCCGCATACGGTTTAGGTAGAGGAACATCCCGCGCCTGCACAGGCTGCGACTGCAGGGACTCGCACTCGGACTCGGACTCGGACTCTTCATCATCGCTGAACGCTACACCCGGTACAGGAATGCGGTCGTCCAGTTGGTCCAGGACGTGCTGAAACTTCACCACCAACAATGCCGTACTAGCCGCACTGACTTGCTCTAAATACTCCATCATGCGGGTAATCAACTCATGGGAGTTCCCCGTGGACACGAAACACACCGGAGCAGCGTCATAGCCAGGTACGTTGCTGGAAATACTGACACTCAGAGGAATATGGCGCTGCGTCCACTGTGTTTTGGATGAAAACAGGTCCATGGGCTCCAACAGGGCCTCAAAATCATAACACGCCCGGTAGGGGAAATAACGGTCCTCTTCCGGTATGATGAGTCCCTCATCGGCCAGTTCCTGAAAAATAGTAGGTGCATTATGATACACTCCACCCGGATAGACTCGCTTCACACTGTTGTCACAGATTTTCTCGTGGCGATGTAAGTCGGTGGAGCGATAAAACACCCGATGGCATTGGGCACAACTGAAAGACTGAGCGTACTGGCTCATATTGGAGATCAGCGAAAAATGACTCATGCCATTGTGGTCGAATACATTCACTTTCATCGTAGCAGCATACCGTTCTGTGGATCGCCGAACCAATTCAGCCACAAATGTATCGTCATCCTCCCGTCGTAATCGATAGACAAAGATATTAATATGAAACAGGGACTCCACGTCATCCAAATGCTTGAAGGGGACACCTCGGAAGTACCGCTTATCCATGTCTTGCTGCTCTAAATATTCTTCCCAATAGCCATCGGCCACTGTGTCACAACACTTGGGGTCACACTCGTCCACATGCACGGCCAAACATCGAAACAGACATTTCCGGTCTTTGTAGGGCCCATGACTCCCTGATGTTAATGCATACAGGCCGTGTCGATGAAGCAACCACGGAGGCAGTAGTACAGGAGCTCCGATAGGATGATCTCTCATTTTCGTGACGAAAAATGTGACGTTAGTCACCATTTGCACCAACCATTGGGTATTGGGACGTTGCAGGCGGGCCCACTCCAACGGGTCTAATGTAGTGAGTTGCTCGACCACCGGCTCCAGAGAAATGGCATCCGTGATGGTGAATGGCTGGTCAAACACATACGAATTGTTACTCGGATAGAAATACCGCAGCTGGTCCGTCTTTTTGTGCCGTAAGATATACCCAAATGTCACATTCAATTTGAAGGCAGTGACCTGATCTTTAAAAATGTTGTCGGCGTAAATAGGAAGATACGTGAGGTCCTCCAACCGAAAATTATACAAGTCCAATAGACGACGGTCACGGTGGAAACAATGGCGTATGGTAGCCCAGTGACGTTGATAAATGTCCCTGACACGCTCATCTTCAGGCAAGACTTCAACCGGAGGTACTGCTGGATCAAAGGGAAAATCTTCTCCACGTCTCATGCTTTTCGTCTCATACAAGCGGCTAGGCAGGCAGGAGGACTGGTTGGCGGGCTGGCTGGCTGATCAAGTCAGGTCAGGTAAGTCAGATTGAATACACCCTTTCCCTAAAAATCAACTCCTTTTATACATTTTACTACTCGCGGCCATCTTTTCCCACCTCCCACATGGCGGCCATCTTTTCCCACCTCCCACATGGCGGCCATCTTTTCCCACCTCCCACATGGCGGCCATCTTTTCCCACCTCCCACATGGCGGCCATCTTTTCCCACCTCCCACATGGCGGCCATCTTTTCCCACCTCCCACATGGCGGCCATCTTTTCCCACCTCCCACATGGCGGCCATCTTTTCCCACCTCCCACATGGCGGCCATCTTTTCCCACCTCCCACATGGCGGCCATCTTTTCCCACCTCCCACATGGCGGCCATCTTTTCCCACCTCCCACATCATGGCGGCCATCTTTTCCCACCTCCCACATGGCGGCCATCTTTTCCCACCTCCCACATGGCGGCCATCTTTTCCCACCTCCCACATGGCGGCCATCTTTTCCCACCTCCCACATGGCGGCCATCTTTTCCCACCTCCCACATGGCGGCCATCTTTTCCCACCTCCCACATGGCGGCCATCTTTTCCCACCTCCCACATGGCGGCCATCTTTTCCCACCTCCCACATGGCGGCCATCTTTTCCACCTCCCACATGGCGGCCATCTTGTACCCACCTCCCACATGGCGGCCATCTTGTACCCACCTCCCACATCTTGGCGGCCATCTTGTACCCACCTCCCACATGGCGGCCATCTTGTACCCACCTCCCACATGGCGGCCATCTTGTACCCACCTCCCACATGGCGGCCATCTTGTACCCACCTCCCACACATCACGCATGCGCACACCGCCCCATTTTACACACTTATGACGTCACACCAGGTTCTGCGCATGCGCAGTGGGGAGCATTCGACCGAATTTACGCTATATATACTACTGGGGTAGCTGGTTAAAATCCCGCTCTGCACTAGAAACTGTGCTATATTAGATAGTGTAACTCAAAATAACGAAAATACTGTTGAATGTAATTGTTTTAATATTTTATGTTGGGAGGTGATTCCCCCCCCCCCTTGATCTATAAACTCTTGCACATTCTGCAAATAAATGAACTTGAACTTGATTCTCGCCTGGACATGTAGTGCGTTTACTTATAATTTGGTATGTATATATTATCCTGAAGTATGTATTCGGAGAGAAAGAAAAGGGGGGAAAAGCATTAAAAAAGCACACACAAAAATCAAATTTATACCAAAATATGCAATACCAATACCAGAGCCATTGAAGGGAAGCAAGAGGTGACTTATTATGATCAGACAGCTATAGAAGGAAGAGAAAGGTGAAAGCGAATATATAACAGTACGCATAAAGTAGAGGTACTAAACCTCATGTTAGCAGCCGCTACATAATTATAATCGCACACACTAATAACACCCACATCATCGCATCATAGCATCTCCTACACATATATTACGGTACTTATGTTTGAATGGGAAATTGAAAACACGTTTCTCTATTTTTGTCAGTTGTGTCTGCTTCCATATAAGAATCTAGATTCTCATTCATCCAGGATAACGGCATGATATTTCAGTGGGACAGCACTATAAAATGGCAGCATTAGATCTGCTCTGTTACAAGTAGGTACCCCTGCCCCTGCCCCTTCCCCTCCCCCTCCCTTCCCTTCCCCGTCGTGATATAGCTGAAAAAATGTTGAAAGCGACGTTAAACCCTATTCACTCACTCACTCCTTCATCCAGGATATGTACTTGGAATTAGGAACGTAAAACTGGTCTCTGGAAATAGCAGAATCTTTCGACCAATGAAGTTATCTCAGTATTGTTCGGACATACAAAGAAGATGTATTTGCCAATCCGCATTGCTGAATCTGAGTCTGTATAGTTATTTCCTCCTGCCTTTCAATAGATTCTTTTGAAAGTGTGACACGAGTTCTGGTCATAGAATTCTTGAAATGACAAGCTCTTCATAAAAATCGCATTCGTCTTTGTCGACGCGCAATTCATTCAATAACAAAGAATTCATCCAGCCGGCCAAAAGTTCCGGCTCTATCTTACAATGTAATATTCATTTAAATGGAGAATGTACACCTACGTACACTGTCTGACATACACATGGACTTTTACAAATACAAGTCGTATGCATTGATTTCAGATTTATTTATACATTTATAATTTCAATAATTATGAGTGACTAACATGTATAAATGAAACTATGAACTAAAACAGGATTGAGGCGATTGTTTTCAAGTGACGTGGTACCGATACTTTTGTTCAGAGGTTCAGCTATAAAGTTTGCCAGATTAACAGACCTGTTAACATTGGTTAAGTCTGACTTGAGGAGTTCAGTGACCGCCGCTGGTTTGGCATATTTAAAGCTTAACAAGTTTCACAAGGTACGATAATAACTGAGATTTTTTATTTGTACTTTTTCCTCGCTCAGTTGTATCGGTTAATAATAGGAATGACTTTAAACGGCAATGAAATTAATCAATGGACAATGGACTGAGAAAATTAATACGAATACACTTGAGTCTGAAAAGGTGTATATGATACGGAAAGGTTAGGGTACGAAAAGGTTAGGGTACGAAAACGACTGGGTACGAAGTGGTTGGGTACGAAATGACCAGTACCCAACTCATGAATCTAAACAGAGAGCAACTCAAAAATTGCGAGGGGGTTCACCGTTTAACCCCCAGACAGGACTGGGGGGACCAGCATTCTACTCTGGCTCCGAAACGACAAAATTATAATTTATTGAAAATAGACATCTACCACCCAATATCCCACAGGCCAGGCAACTGTGATGAAAATTACCCGTCTATTTGTTGAAGCGCGATACATTCGATAACAAAAAAAATAATTCAGCAGTACAGTGCAAGGGCGTAGACAAGTCATAAAGTTTTGTGGGGGCGGGGGCGGGGGGGGGGCTTAGGGGGAGAGTGCGTGAGGTGGTATCATCCGTGTGAAAATGTCTCAGTGGCGATCACTATACACTGATATACAAGCTGAAATGATCATCATTCAATCCCGGATTTGCACTAAAATTATACATTAACAAATTCAAGTTAATCTTTAAACCATTATATTTTGCCCCGATAGCAGAGGGCGGTGCATTGGCGAGAGCTGACCGTATGAGTTCTGGTCAGTTAATCGCTTTCTCTTTAACATACAAATTGTTTTTAATCGATGATACCTGGACTATTTTCGACCTGAAGTTGCCAAACTTCTAAAAAATGTAAGCTTACTGGTTTTTTTCTCGGAAAAGTGGCAAAGATTTATCCAACTTGATCATATTTACACCAGTTATCAAAGAGTGAATTTGGGTCTAATTAGATTTTATACCTTTATTTGTAGGGTTTTTCTGTGAAAATTAGTTGAGAGTTCGTATATATATCTCTTGTTTGTGAATAAATAAATACTGAACAAATGACTGTGATCTCAATTGAAAAACACAGTTTATAGTGAAATCTTTCTGAAAAATTCTACTCAGCCAAAGTGTACTTTGTACGCCCTTGTAGTGTGATTATTCAAACATCCTGGTCCAGCTCAACACCCACTGTAATGGAAATTGTTGTCTTGGTGTATTATTCGTAAACTTGTGCATTGATGCCAGCGTTATTTATAGATTCCTGATTTCAATAAATAACAAAGACATAAAACGAAAGTATGCTATGAACAGGATATGGCTCACCTGTTTGACCAATCGGTGCGAAAGGCGATTGTCCTCGAGTGACGCGGTAATTATGTTCAGAATTTCGATTATAAAAGCTTGCCAGATCAGTGAAGATAAACACACCAGTTAAATTTGATGTTAACTTGGTCTTCAGGAGTTCGGTGACGACCTCTGGTTTGGCATATTCATAGATCACCTTTCGAAAGGTAATAATTTAAAAATTTTACTTATATTTTTTTAATTTCATCGGATAAAACAGGACTGACCTTGAAAGGCAATGAAATTGATCAATTGAACCATGAATTAAGACTCGGACACCGTATAGGAAACTTTTTCGGCGCGTTCGACGGTGAAACACAAGGTATAATCTCATCACAGGGGTCGGACATGCAGCTATTCAGTTTACGACCAAAACTTTGTAAATGTTGGAAATTTCAAGTTCAGTGAAAGCCGCACAGATGATATAAAACAAAGTAACTATACAAGTGAGTTCCAAAAAGTCGAATGGATCAAATTTATCCGACTTTTTTGAAAATCGCCTCTGATGACAGAAGCCAACATATCGTAGTGTGTTTGAGTGATGAGTAGGCCTAAGGTTCGTCAATATTTTCTGACTGGAATGTGCAAAACTATTGTTTATGGGTGCCATTATTGTTTGACTACTTTGATGTAGTTTTGTCAAACTGTAGCGATAAACTTTAACGCAGACAAAGTCCCACAAAATGATGGAGCCCGAATAAACTCCGCACCGAGGAAAGCGTCTGATATGTTTAGAAGACCTGAGTACTGTGCGACAGGCGACGCAAGATTGTTAAAAAGTCCACACATGCCATGGTAGTAGTATATAATGCGCAAATTCTGCCGCACTGAAAGTGAGGGTGATGACGTCACGCGACGCGATGGTGACTTTACGCGACGCGGCGGTGACGTCTCGGATGACGTCACTTCCGAGTCAAAGCTTCACCTGGATGGCTGAAAATCTTGGGGAATGTCCGGAAATTTCCGGGAATATCCGGAGGGCATTAGTGGTCAATCCAGTCTTGCCCCGTCAAGGTTACAGACATACAAACAACAAGAGAAGGGAAATTCGCATGCATAGCACTACATGCAGCCAGAGAAAGGGAATCCACATGATCATGGTGGGAGTTGAAGCAGCAGTGCGAGAATCAAAAGCTGGTATGTTGTCCACTCGGCTACGAGTCCGTACATACTAGGAAAGGTTGAAAATACCATGATATACCTCAAGTACTAGGGGGCGAATCCCCGACATATACTTCAGCACTATGTCCAGCCTAATATGCCCAATGGGGAGCCCACCCAAGGGCATTTTTCGTGTGATATGCAGTATGGAGTGCGGCACCTCATTTTTTCTGTCTAACGTTGCAGAATACGATGGCAGGTGTCTCGAGGCCATGGGTTGACTTCCGCTGAAAAGTTCTGACTGCGCATGCGTGGTGCACATGCATATGAGGGGTGGACGTTCTCTCGCTGCATGTATTTCCATGCATGGGGATTTCCATTCTCTCGCTGTATGTATGGCAATAACCTTGACGGGGCGAGATAAGATCGACCTCTAAGGTCAATTGCCCTCCAAACATTATTGGACATTTCCGAAGATTACCGGACATCCCAAAATATTCCCAGTGATTCAGGCGAAGCGACTGGGGCGTACATTAACATTGAGGTGACTGGGAAGCCGATTCAAATTGACTGGAGACTCCTTTCTGTCTGTGTAGACTTTTCCCCGGTAACGACATTGTCCGCATCACCGCCAAAAATGACCTTTGACGCGAAAGTGCCCTCACACTGAAAGTGACCTTTGGTCCGTCACTGACCTTTGACCCGGAAGTGACGTCATCCATGAGTGTACATTCAGGCCCCGTCACCAATACATGGTGGTGGCCATGACCAATAAACGAAGATCACCATTTATTGGTGAGGCTGTCGTCGCATTTTTTTGGTGATAGCTATCATCATTGTTTTGACTGTGTAGACTATGCTCCATTTCAAACAAATTTCAGCGAATTCCACCATGTGACACTTTTGCGATATTATTAATATTTTAAAGTTTATATTGTTTATCGAGCCTATCCTGCATGTTATCATTCACGACAATTTTTTCGTTCAAATAATACATTTTACTAAGAATGAACAGTAAGCCAAGGTCGCCATGTCCATGGGTTGTAATTCGGTCGGACGTAGGCCTGAGTGTTCCTGGCTAAGCACATTATCAATCCGTCAAAAGGAGACAGTCGATGTCCAATTCTAATTTTTCCTTTATGTTGATAACCTGGTAATGACTGATAATGGATTTCTCTTTGTAGGTACATCGGATAAGAAGAGGTGATAATGAGGACTTTATTGATAGGACTCTTACTTGTTTGTCTGTGTGTCCACGTACATGGATTTTGGAAAAGACGTAAGTCCGTACTTTCTACAGTCAATTCATTTCAGGAAAAAGAAATTCTTAGTTTTTTATCTCAGTCACATGACCGTATAATAAAGACTTGTTTAATTACCCGAGATCTATCGCTACAGAAAAAAATGGGTCGTGGATAATGCTACATGCACTAAATTTGTATACCTGTAATGTCATATCAAAATGTTTCTTGTACTTTTACCCTACATTGCTGATAAATAATATTTTGTAATAATATTTTCACCGCCTGTCACCAGAATTCCATGTTACATCTAAATGTGATTATGTTATATAGTTAGAGATCGTTTCCATTAATCGTTTTTTCTTCAGTCGCGATTTTTCTTCAATTTTCTCGATTGAAAAACGATCAATCGCGAATCAGTCGCGAGGATATCGAGAAAAAAATGAGAAAAAACGATTGAACCTTTTCTGGAAAAAACCATTCTCTCGCGATATCGTTTTTGAATCGTTTACCCATGCGCGATCCGTTCTTGATCGCGAATCTTCAATCGCGAGAGAATCGTTTTTTTCAAGGCGCGAGAGAATCGTGAGGCGGAGTGATATTTGACACATAGGCCGTGTTGCCGTCGTACGCCGCTCTATCCGCGAACTGGGAACTACATGTAATGTTGATTGCGGATTTGTCGATGGAAAAACCTATATACTATACTATACTATACTGTATAAATGCGTAAGATAACCGAATAATATATATGATTCACGATCTATAGTCTCCTACAAGCCGAAGTAGGGCGTATGCTGGAAATATCTTTTCATATTCCTGTAACATGCTTCCTGTGACGTTCGCGCTCAGATTTACTCTGGCGAAGCGTAAATGACAAAATTACATGTTTATTCAATAATCGTGTGAGTCGACAATGTATTAATGATACAGGATGATAGTCACAATATCTTGTTTTGTAAATACCGGGTACAGGTCATAAGTGGATTTGAGTTCGCTGATTGCATTATCAGAATGATTACGGCACAGGCTTGATAGAGGTGTGAATGGGCGCATGGCGATAACCCAGAACAGCTTAGCCCTCCAGCCGAGAATTTCTAGGTTAATTAAGGTGAAAAATAGTGTAATTAAATATGTATATTTTGTTATAGTAAAACATACATTAGGAAAGGGTATCCATTCATGTTTTGGTACAGTTTTTAAAATATTGAGATGTGAATAAGTTCAAAAAATCACCATCAAGTTAATTTTATTTATTATAAGAATATTCGCGGCAGTGATTTCATATTTATATCAAATACATATCTTTTGATTGAATCGCATATAACGGTTGGATTCGCATATGTACAATACTTTTTATTTTAATTTTATATTTTGATAAATGAACTATGAATGATTCCAAAGGGAAGCTCAAGCCAAAAACCAACTGAATATTATATAATTTCATCTCTTACTGGATTAACCAGTTGTGAAAATTTTTACAAATAGCCCGCGCTATATATTAATAATTAAGTGCTTGCGAAGACTCAAAAGCCCCGTATGACAATGTTATATTCAATACAGCGCCATCTATCTAGACAAGGAAAATGGTGATCGTAGGACAAAAAACCACGCGTACAGCGAAAATCTGATGAATCAACTCAAAATTTCAGCCCGCACAGATGCCAAAAACGTTCACGAAAAATACTACACAAGAAATCTGGAATAATACCAGCTTTAAAACACAGAAATACCCAAAATAATACACGAAATTGCAAGTGCAAATGACCCAATCTGACCATATCCGGGCCGGTGTCCCGTACAAAATATATGTAAATATGAAGTTATAATTATATGCATAACCATTATTCCTATGTATATATATAGATATTTTTTTTCAATTTCTTTCAATATCCCCATCGTATCTATATAACCGTCAACTGTACAGAAACACGCTATAGTTCTACACTAGGCAAAGAATGGAAAAGGAAGAAGAAAAAATGATCGAACTTTATATAGTCTGACTGAAGTGTTAGAAACTCGAACGTGTATGCGGGTCAGTCAGGCTGAACCAATGGCGTACTACTTTCGGCTATAATCCTCAATCGTTTTTTTTTTCAATCGTTTATATTTTCTCGATTAAAAAGCGATTGAATCGCGATATCGCTTTTTATTCGCGAGAATTTTCTCGATTGAAAAACGATTGCCAACAGAAAAAAAAAACATTCGAACAGCGATCGCGAATGAATCGTTTATTTTGAAGAAAAAAAAACATTCCCTCGCGCCTTGGAAAATCGCGACTTCGAGAAAATTTGACGAAATAAACGATTCATTCGCGAACGATAATTGGAAACGGTGCCTTAGAAATAGTCTCTAATACCCATCGACAACAATGAGGATATCAAACAACAGGTGGTCATTCACAAATATTGTCCTATAAATTTTTAGTTTATCAATGTGGTGAATTATGAAAGAGAATATATATGAATCGCATGATTATCTTTGATATCATCCTCCTTCAGACATTTCTTCAACAATGCCAAATATCCGTTCGAAGAAATCCTTGAACTTCAACCCGGAAGTTGATACAGTGTTTCGGACAAAGTTTTGAACCCCTAAAAGTTTAAATTTGAGTAAAATTGTATTTTCGTTATTTTGGGATTACACTATCTTAGTATAGCACAGATTCTAGTGCTGAAAATTGGTCGAGTCCCGTGCGGGATTCGAAACTGGCAGAGGCCCCCAGAGTAAGGCACCTAATCGCCAGCACTATATATGTCGGCGATCTAAGCCACTCAGCCAACGGGCCTTCTGCAAATATTGAAGGTACTAACTATGGAAGCCGATAGCGGCCACTCGCGTTCTCGCTATCTCGCCCTGTAAATTTGGCCAGGCGAAATGGCGAAAATACGAGAATTAGGGGCGCGAATGGCCGATAGCGGCCATCAAAAAGGTCGCGGCACGATAACACGAGAACACGCGAATGATGCCATTAGCGAGTCGCGACCTACCATTCGCGTGTTCTCGTCTTCTCGCATACTCGCCTCGGGATAGGTCGCGGCACGCGAACACGCGAACGCGCGAATGGCCGATAGCGGCCATCAAGAAGGTCGCGGCACAATAATATAAATCTGAATATAATTTAATACGAAACGAAATTTAGTATTTTTCCGTTTTACAAAATGAAATCCGATGATACAGTCAAGCGACAGACAAAGGAACAGTACTTCATTCAGAAGTTCAAATCTAAATTACATGTAAACTGTTAATAATACCTTTATTGATATATGAACTGTGGAATTGAACAATTAATTATTTCTTTTATGCATGTATCGACTGAAAAAGGAGATGTCAGCCCTACCGAAATAAAAAAAAACATGTAACCTGTTATATTTTGAAACTCCCCAAACTCTCAGATAATAAATATTCTTCTCGAAATTTGATTTGAAAAGCATCAGCAAGCATATAAAAATGAACGAAAATCAATAAAGAGATGGAAACTACATGGTCTTTGCTCTGTCTTGTTCTACTCTTGTTTATGTCAGCTCGCGCGTCGCCTCCAAAAATACGCATGACCACCCTTTTCCCCAAACATATCAGCAGAACGATCTCCCTTGATCAAATGGAGATCTGCAACCTTCCATTTGTCTGCAATGTGATGTTGAGAGTCAGAAAAGGCCGTTAGCTGTTCACATAGTGTTCACAGATAGAGAAGGTTGACAACTATCACCCCGAGAAAGTGATGAGTTTGGGCCATCAGTCTTTTTTTACGATCACTTTCAAAAACGATATACATCACATCTGAAGAGTGATGAGCAATGAGTGTAAATTAGGCAAAATCATCACCCTTAAAAGATGATGACCATCATAACCCTTCATTGATGATCAGAACTGGGCATCACCTTTTTTTTGGCTGTATTGGAGAATGAATGTTTCTGGTTCGAGACGTGGCACTGTGTCTCAACCTATTGATCTATAGCTGTCCTAAAACGGGACTCTCCTGAAATAAATAACAATATGCAAAATAGGGTCTGAAAGCCAGAAACACGTTTGGGTTTTTTGTTTTTGTTTTTTTTTTACATTTTGACCAAAGTGTAAGTGAAGCAATCCATTATAAATGCCTCTTGTTCTAGATGTTATTGTACCACGCCTCTGAGGGCCAACTGGATACGGCACAAGCTGAGCCCGTAATCGTCCTAACCAATTGAAATTGTTAGTCCTAAACTAGATCAACAAGCAGGTGCCAATATGGGGCTATGCTGCGGTCGGGAGATATGTATGCGAATCAAATACGGAAATAAAAAATAAAATGTAGAGTTTTGAGCTAAACTGTATATTGTACTGCTATAAACCGGTTTCGTCCATTTTATGGTCTTTTCAATAGCAATGATATATCTTTTTCCTATGTGAAGTTATATATATACATATAGTTGCCTTGCTGTTGAACATGCTGAAACGCATTTTTATATACAAATTAGACACTGAAGACATATTTACAATATACTGGAGAAGCCAAATCGTAAAACAGTTTGTTATGATCCGACAATGATATATACTATAGAACAAGAACTAAACAATTAGCTGTATTGCCCTGATGTTGAACATAAGATGAGATGTCCGTTGAGTTAGTTTTGCCTGACACCTCCAGACTTGATAAATGCATGGTTAGTTTTTACCGACAGTTGTCTGACACCTCCTTTTTTCAGTCGATACATGCATAAAAGAAATAATTAATTGTTCAATTCCACAGTTCATATATCAATAAAGGTATTGTTAACAGTTTAATTCACATTTCAACTTCTGAATGAAGTACTGTTCCATTGTCTGTCGCTTGACTGTATCATCGGATTTCATTTTGTAAAACGGAAAAATACTAAATTTCGTTTCGTATTAAATTATATTCAGATTTATATTATTGTGCCGCGACCTTCTTGATGGCCGCTATCGGCCATTCGCGTGTTCGCGTGCCGCGACCTATCCCGAGGCGAGTATGCGAGAAGACGAGAACACGCGAATGGTAGGTGGCGACTCGCTAATGGCATCACGTGTTCTCGTGTTATCGTGCCGCGACCTTTTTGATGGCCGCTATCGGCCATTCGCGCGTTCGCGTGTTCGCGTGCCGCGACCTATCCTGAGGCGAGTATGCGAGAAGACGACAACACGCGAATGGTAGGTCGCGACTCGCTAATGGCATCGTTCGCGTGTTCTCGTGTTATCGTGCCGCGACATTTTTGATGGCCGCTATCGGCCATTCGCGCCCCTAATTCTCGTCTTTTCGCCATTTCGCCTGGCCAAATCTACAGGCGAGATAGCGAGAACGCGAGTGGCCGCTATCGGCTTCCATAACTAACAGACCTGTAGTCTTGAAAGCGAACACAGAGTACCTCTCTGATGACCTTAATGACACAGCTCTCATAGTTGAATACATGGGAAGATATGTATGAGTAAAATCGTAAAACGTCATACAGTTAAGCTAGCTTTATTTTTCGGCAAAAAATCACTTATCATTATCACACGCATTACTACAGACTTCATAAATTAATATCCTATCGACGCTTCCCATTTTTACATGTCGTTTTCAGGATCTTCCATACTTCAGTCAAAGGTCACATCCAGTGAACCCATTTCATGAATATTTAACAGTTGTTTGACACTAGCTAAATAATATATAGCCCTCACGAGTATGAGGGCTATAGGTCGGCCCCAGTCACCTCCAGCGAGGGTTTTAGATAATTTTATTACGAATCACCCACCTCTGAAACTGCCGTACATCTAATCTCTGCGCACTATTTTAAAATCTTGCGCACTATTGTGAAATAGTAACGCATATATCACCGTCTGAATTTTCCAGTCGAAAACTTCAACTTTCTAGGCGCCATTTTGGTGACGTCACGGCATATGTGTGCTAGGCCGTTTGCAATTGAACATGGCGCGTATAAAGTGGAATTTGTCGACTGGAAAATTCAGACGACGATATATGCGTTACTATTTCACAACAGTGCGCAAGATTTTAAAATAGTGCGCAGGAGGGGATAGAGATTAGATGTACGGCAGTTTCAGCTAGAGGTGGGTGATTCGTAATAAAATTATCTAAAACCCTCGCTGGGGGTGACTGGGGCCGACCTATAGCCCTCATACTCGTGAGGGCTATACATTATTTAGCTAGTTTGACACGTGATCATACGTCTGCAACCTGTAACCATCTGGGTCATCTATATACGCGGTGAGACTGACCCTGGGCTCGTGTGTATCCATTCTCAGCCTACTTCCGGCAACAATATCAGGGAATTCCCCGAAATCAAAACCTCGTGATGTCGTCAGCCAATCAGCTAAACTCTACCGACGTTACCCCAAGACTGGTACCCATCCACTGCTCATGACCCGCTGTCAATCGGCCCAAAGTTATTAGACGACTGTCGCCAGTCTACGTAACCCCAACGTAACCCGTCATTTTCGAGTCATGGCTCTGTCCTACTTGTTTCAGAACTAGTATGAACCGCCTGTAATTTATCAGATTTCTCAAATCTGTTCGCCGCCAGATGAAGACCGGTAAAGTATCGAATAACGCTCCGCATTAATGGCGACACACGATTCGCAAGCCACCTTATGGATGGCGAAATGTGCGCAAATGCATATGTCTGTGCACTTGGACTATTCCGGTTGCGGAGGAAAGGAGAGAGGGTCAAATTAAATGATCAATTCCCCCCAAACTCCTAGCTCAATTAGCACTGCATAAATCTACCCCCTCGTAATGGACCAGATGCTGCATACATGCTTGGGGCGGTATCTCAAAGGTTAAGTCGATTATAATGGTATGAGTTCGGCTTGAGCAATTGAAAAAAAAAGTTGACACGATATTATGATCGGTGGACGCTCGTGTTAATCCGGACTCATACAAGTGACATTTAAAATGGAGGACGTTGTTCATCGTATATTAACATGCTCGCATGGATAATAGCTTCTGCGTAATTCTGGTATATGTGGGCCTAATTCTCTTGATATTTCCAGCAAAATGCAATGGAAAGAAGTACAGCAAGACCTTCAAGATCTGTTGTGATGGGGTGATTCACTCGAAGAGACTTCTCCAGAGGACCTCATGTTGCGGCAAGGCGAGCTACAGCGCCAACAAGGCTCGATGTGTAAACGGCAAGGTTGAGGAAAATTCCTGTAGTCGAAGCACTCTCTTTAAAATTTGTTGCGATGGGGTTCGTCACTCGAGAAGATTTTTGGGGAAGACCAGATGTTGCGGAAAGGATATCTTCAGCGAATTGACAGCCCGATGCGAAAACGGAAAGATCGTGAAAAATATCTGCGGTGGTAAAACGTACAACAACCGCTGGCAGATATGCTGTGATGGAGTACTGCGCACCAAGTGGACCAGAATTTCGGCCAAATGCTGCGGGAATCAAGCCTACAGTTCATTAACCAAAAAATGCGAGAATGGGAAAGTCGTTCCCAAAATTAAAATCCCTATAAAAATCAAACTTTGCGGATGGAAACCGTATGAGGCAAATATTTTGAAATGCTGTCCAGGCAATCGCATCGTTCTGAAATTTAAACCATGTTAATTCTGTCTGAAAAATCATCAACCGGATTCATTTTCAACATTAAATTTGGTGCAGTATGAGAACTATTTAAAACTTTACTTGTTTACCTCGTCATATATGGGTATACAGTAACAAGACCTTAAAATGTTTTGGTTGCAAGCAGAAAACTTAGATAAATATACAAACTTGATAACTCTTGTTCACAACAGATGGTAAAACTGATTTTGTCAACAATAAATTCTGACAATTGCAAACAATTTGTCCGTTGCTCTTCTTGCGCCTAATGATTTATTTTGTTTGACGTAGTTATGGGAGACAAAGAAATTTGAGCTCAGTCGTGCAGGAGACAAACGTGGTGCAAGGCAAATACATATACAGGCTCAGGAAATAATTAACGCACCTCAGCTCCTCGTCCATCTGCGTATTACCCTGTGCCGGGGCCCATTCCGTGTACATGGGCTAGATATTCTGGCACTCGCCCCATCCATTCCTTGTGCTCGTGAAGTATTCCACGGCCGGGAAAAACAAAGTTCCGTCGACTCGTACCAGCTTTTCCCCGAAGTCAATATATTGGTGAAAATTTGTCCGAGCGCATAGAACTATGTACGCGGGTGTGGAATACTTCACGAGCGCAAGGAACGGATGAGGCGAGCGCCAGGGTTTCTGGTCCCATGCACACGGAATTGTCCCCGAGCAAAGGGAAATAGATAGATGGACAAGGAACTGAGGTGCCTGGAATTGCTTCCTAGGCCTGAAACAGAGAAGAGGTTGAACATGGACCAGGCAAGGACCAAGCTTCTATATATATTTCTATATGAATCTCCTTGACATAAATAAATACAGTCGATCTAATATGATGCAGGAGACATTTCATTCGCACATGGAGTAATGGAAATATTCGTTATTTCTAAAGATATTAGCAGTAATGGTAAACAATATTTTGTGGCAATGTATCCATACACAAAATAATTTTCCTACGAAGTAGGCTACAGATCGCAAATTGTCCGGTGATGAGTCAGTGAGTCAGTCAGTCCATACGAATCCTTTCGTCGGCAAAATAAGGAGAACCGTTGACATTAGAACCTTGATTTTTGGCATGAACGTGCATTAGGGCATTGTTACCAGCAAGTTCTGAGCTGGAATAATTCTGATTTATAATTAACACTTCAGTATATTGTTATAGATATATGTGAACTGTAGCCTTTAACGTGTATCCTATTTCACATGCAAACATTTCATCATTGACTACATCAGGCTTCAAATTCAGGTCAAATTAAGTCAGCCTGGTGCAATAACCCAGCAGAAGAAAGAAAGATGTGGTATCATCCTTCAGATTAGTCTGTGTGAGCAACAATGATAAAAGTTTACTGAGGGTGAAACAAAGCCATGACGGCTGTTTAAAGGGTCTTAATTTATTTTCTTTGGGTAGAATTTAACTAGATAAAGTAACTTTGATCATCATGCCAAGAAAACTGTGGTCCGTTTTGCTCCAGCGTTTTATCGCATTTAATGAGTATCAGTTTCCACCACCGAGTTCTGTCCGGCTAAAAATACCCTGTCATTGATCCACATTCCACTGTATGCCACATGGCCCTATTACTGAGGTTAATCATAACGTGCATCTGGGACAATTCCACAATTGCCCGACAGCATAGGCCTACTGCATATACCCTCAAACAATCAGCGCTGTTTGCATAACTTAAATTGTTAAACCATATCATTGAAATAATATAGCAGAAAACATTGATGTGAGTTATGATATGTACACTATGACCAAAGACATGTTCATAATGTGCTAATCGGATAGTTAGGACAATCATTACTTTGCATCAGAGAGTGTGTGACTTGGATTCAAGGGTTAAGACTTTGGAGGGAAATACAATTTTGACAGCAGAAATATGACCCCGCTATTCGCTGATTAGAGCCATAAAACAGGGTAGGCTAAATGGACCCTTTTCAATGCAGTATTTCTTGGCATGGATGTGAAAATATGAGGACATAGTTTGGGGTTTTTTTGTACCTCTTGAATATTGACTATATATCACACTTGGATATAATTTGAACAAAAAATTACATGTGTAAACAAAATATGTCTAAATTTTTCTTGTCATTTCAAATCTTGATCCATTTTGATTCCTTGATTAGGGGATACAGAATCACTGCCACGTAGTGTGTTGGTGTGTCACAGCAATGCAATTCCGATTCACACAACGAAGCTGAGGTGGTCTAACGTTTATCAATGAAGAAAATCACCGATCAATCGCCATAGAATATAATGTGAAACAAGAATACCGGAATAGTACATTCATCAGATTGCCGATACCCAAAATGTGTTGTCTCATATATTTAGATAAAAACGTGATGTAGAGACGCTATTTATTCGTCTTTGTACCGGTTATGCTCAGGAGAATGACATAGAATCATTATTATCTTGTGCATAGAAGGTGTTGGTCTTGAGTTGAATTACCGTAAACTACATAAATGCTACCTTTCTACTATAGTACTATATATAAAAAATTGTTGTATTGTTGGGAAAATAATGTGATTCAAAAAGTTGTTTTGATCCTGGACAAGGGCACTGAAAACCATTAAAGACATGTAAATGTATTTTCACACGTAAAGCTTGAAATCTACTGAACCTATATTATTCAATCTGTTTCCTTTAATTAAAAAATTGTAAAATTAAATCGGCGATCGTTATTTATTTTTGGAATGAAGGCGCATTAGGAGACTGTTACCAACAAAATGCGACGTTAAACCCTAATTCTCTCTCTCTCTCTCTCTCTCCCTGTTACCAACAAGTTCTGAGCTGACCTACTTTCGATGAAAATTTCTGGTGATTTTTGATGAAAATCACTGGCGATTCTGACTTGGGCGGTGCCCATCTTAATATAGGCAGGATTTCAACTGGGGGTGGGGATTTCCAAGAGTTCAGTTCGCGTTCGAGTCCTAATGCCTACTGTACTTCGTAGGTCCTGTGACGTTAGTCACACTGCCATGTGTTAAGTCATTTACTTTTACTGGTACTAGCGTCACATATGCGTGTGTGTGATCGCAACGCAAAACCAAGCGACATCTTGTGGGAAGATATCTATATACCAAATTTGAGATAGAAATCCATTTGGGCATTCTAGGTTTAGCGTCCGCAAACGAAATGTCCAGTTGGTCTCAGGTGGCGCCACCGCCGAGTAGTACATGTAATTAGTATATAAAGTGGAAATGCCCGATTATTGAGGCTTAGGTTTACGATGTCACGCGGAGGTGACATCCAGGCCAAAGGTCATTTCCGGTTCAACGATCAACTTCCAGCGGTGATGCGGTCACTTCCGGTACCGGTTGATAAATTCCCCGTCAATATGAATTAGCATCCCAGTCACGTCAATACTGATAGGGAAGTCTCTTCGCCTGAATCACTGGGAATCTTCGGGAATGTCCGGTCATCTCCGGTAATGTCCGGAGAGCAATTGACCTTAGAGATCAATTCTATCTTGCGGCGTCAAGGTTATAGCCATACATACAGCGAGAGAAGGGAGACCCCCATGCATAGCAAGGGGAATCCCCATGACCCTAGCGGGAGTCGAACCAGCCATGTGCGCCTCAAAGGCTGGCACGTTATACATTCGACTACGAGTCTGTACATAATAGGGAAGGTTAAAAATTGAGTGCGCGTGCGTGGTGGACAGGTAGATCTGGGGTGGACCTTTTGGGGTAGACATGGTCAATCCCTGGTCCGAATGGGTCGTGTGTTAAGTCATACTGAAGCACTTGTGGGGGAGAGTCCGACTGAACTGTTGTGTAGTGGAAATATCTGCGCATGCGCATTGGAAAAGTGCATATGAATAGAGGTTGTGCATATGATGAACTATCTGCGGTCCGACTGGGCCTTGTGGGATGTCATATTGAAACTGTCGGATGGATTCTAGTGGAAGTTCCGTCAATCCACGTATGCGCCAATTCGCAGGCGGGTAGTAATAGAAAAAAAGTGTTTGGGTTAGGAGTGTTGGGGTAGGGGTGGTAATTTTTCTTTTGTAGCCTAATCTATGGGGTGTGAGTACTTGTTTCTCTGTCCCACGCTGCAGAGAACGAAGGCACTGGTCTCGGGGCCATTGGTTGACTTTCGCTAAAAAGTTATCGTGCGCATGCGTGATGCACAGGCAGATCTGGGGTGGACGTTTTGGGGTCTTGGTGGACCATCCGTAGTCCGTCAATCGGCGCATGCGTAGGCGGGCAGTTGTGGAAAAAGGAGTTTTCGGGTAGGAGTATTGGGGGTAGGGGTGCACATTAGTTTCCTTCTGGCCTAAACTATGGGGTCTGAGTACTTGTTATCTCTGGTTCACTCTGCAGAGTACGACGGGAGAGATCTCAGGGCCATTGGCCAATTTTGGCTGGAAAGTTATCATGCGCATGCGCATTGCGCAGTCAGGCAGGCCTGGGGTGAACGTTTCCGGGTAGGGGTTGGATGGGCCGTATGGGGTATCATTTAAAACCTGTCGTGGGGTAGTGCTGACTGGCGTGGCTTGTAGTGGAAACCACGGCGTGGAGTAGTAGAAAAAGTGCGTTTGGGTAGACGTTTTGGTGTCTAGGTAGACCATCTTTGGTCAAAATGAGTCATATGGGGTCTCGTTTTAAAGCTGTCATGAGGTAGAGTCTGACTGGCGTGGTTTGTTGTGAAAGTGCCGTGAGTTTGCGCATGCGGAAGCGAGCAGTGATAGAAAAGGGCATTTGGGTGGAGGTTTTTGGGTCCATGTGTGCTATCTTTGACCGAAATGGGTCGTGTCAGATGGCGCAAAGCATTCGTGGGGTAGAGTCAGACTGGGGTGGCTTGTAGTGGAAGTGCCGTCAATCTGTGCATGCGCAGTCGGGCAGTAATAGAAAAAGGGCATTTGGGTGGCCACTTTGGTGTCTAAGTGGACCATCCTTGGTGCAATGGGATGCTTGGAGTGGGAACCGCTTTTGTCGGGTAGAGTCCGACCGTTTTTTATTGGAAGAGCCGGAAGAGCAGTTTCGGTGGAGCACAGGAGCGCGTTTTGGCCATCTGACTATAAAATCTATATTTGCGTGGTAGGGGGTGTGCTCGTTTGTGTGTGCGTGTGTGAATGTAGAGGTAGGTGTGTGGAGAGAGTTGTGTGTGAATTTGGAGATGTGTGTGGAGGAGTGTGTGTGTGTGGCCGCGTTTGTGAAAGGCGTCAAATGGGGACATTGGCATGAATCCACACCTTTCAAATGGGGACCCCCCTCCAAACGGGGACGTCCCCGTTTGACTTAAGGCTTGAAACGTGCAGCCAAGCCTGTTTTTGGAACTCTCTAGTGAAATGAGGTAAATACGGTATACGTCCACATTTAGGCAGCAAAATTCAAGCGCGAGGTGTATGCGTGTGTTTCCCGCTCCGTGGAGAAAAAAATCTGCTCAATACACACAGGTCCCCGTTTGCGCATGAATTAGTTAGTCACGTGACAACGAACGAAGAGAGATAAAACGAGACTGAAGAAAGAACAATACACGATTCGACTGCGGGCAATATTGTACGGAACGTAAGTTGAATTTTCTGATTTACTTTGAAACACTTGTTTGATGGACATAAACCGAAAACGAAACAATAGGCGTACCGTACCTAGTCAGATATTTTGTTTGTCCCCATGTTCCTGCAAATCGGAAGAAAATGCCAGAAGACAACAACAACAACAATCTTCCTTGAGGAATAGTTTATTACTCAGTTGTTGATACTTCAACGTTGTCATTCGATAAAGTGGTAGACGGAAAACAACAACGACAACTAGACATTGTGGGTACAATGTCACGGTCTTTCCATGACGTCCCCCAAAGGTATTATTTCGCTGTATCGTGATGTGGCATATACTACACATTTTCCGGAAAGTTTAATTTGTCAAGATTGCGAGAGCCTTAGATCGAGTGTGAACTTTCATCGTTATGTGCCGTTATCCAAACAATTGCTAAAAGATAAACTATTGAAAGTCTATGGTTTTCTGTACGAGTCCGCTCTATCTGGGCACTGAATATATGTCGCTCAATACTTATTTCGTCGTGTACATCAACATACTTCAAACAGCATGCTAATTGGGGGCGGAAATTGTATCCTGCCTGCAACAATGCGAATGCATTCTTACTGTCAATTCCAAACACATATATATATTTCCTCAATCAAAATTGATGACCTGTACCAGAAACTTCAGCCTAGTATCCACAAATCGCGTGAAACAACAACGAGATGCAGTTGCAGAGATGCCCGTTCAATTACGTATTGTGGCGCGCGATTTTAGTCGACTGGGTATTGTTCTTAAATTAGTAAAGAAATCCCTACCTTCTTTGGACAGTCCATTCGTACTTCATCTGGGAACATTCCACGTAAAAGGCGGCATCGAATATTCCCTCGTTTTAGGGTCCATCCCTGCCGAGCTTGTTTAGAAAACAGCTAAGTTCCTACGCTCGCCGTGAAAGGAACACTCGCGCGTATTTGAAGACAGACGCGCGCGCAAGTAGTATATAAAGCGTAAATTGAGTAACATTGACCTACTTAATGACGTCACATTGGGGAGGATTGAGGAGGAACTTGATCACGTGATGATCAGGTCATCAAGGCATGTCTAGATGGTGGGTGTGGGTTCAAAATGGCGGCTGATGTGGGTGTGGGTTCAAAATGGCGGCTGATGTGGGTGTGGGTGTGGGTTCAAAATGGCGGCTGATGTGGGTGTGGGTGTGGGTTCAAAATGGCGGCTGATGTGGGTATGGGTTCAAAATAGCGGCTGATGTGGGTGTGGGTGTGGGACCAAAATGGCGGCGCAAGGGAGCAAACGAGGCGGTGGGGAGGTCACGGGGAGAAAAAACCCTCACATTACCCTCAAAAAACGTCTAAGCCATATAATAATAATAAACATAATCTATAGGTGTTGTACCATGTTGATAGGATCAGTCTAGCATCTGTACCACCCTAGGGTCGAGTGTTTATTGTCCCGTGTATCTCCGCAAGAAAACAACAAACAAAATGGCGGCTCCAGGATGGTGTGGGGACGCCCTTTCCACAACACGGCGTCGACCATAGCGCCATCTGCACACATTGACGCAAGGGAGACAACTCGTGTACACCAAGAGTATGGAAATAGCCGTGTTGGAGCTAGCGGAGCTACTCATGGGCCGATGGAGTTGTATGAGGTATCAAAGTGAAGCTTATGTGAAGGGGCATCTGATGGGCTGGGTGTGGGGTTGAAATAGTGGCATTCTGCGCATGCGCGGTGGCCCAAGGGTATGGAAATAGCCGTGTTGGAGTTAGGGGAGCCAATAATGATCCGAGTGAGGTATCCAAGTGAAGCTTAGGTGAAGGGGCATCTGATGGGTTGGGTGTGGGGTTGAAATATCGGCCTTCTGCGCATGCGCGATGGCCCAAGGGTATGGAAATAGCCGTGTTGGAGCTAGCGAAGCTACTCATGGGCCGATGGAGTTGAGTGAGGTATCGATGTGAAGCTTATGTGAAGGGGCATCTGACTGGACTAGTGGGTTTGACATAGCGTCATTCTGCGCATGCGCATAGACGTTTTGGGATGTAGGGAGTTACTCATGGTCCAATGGGGTCGAGTGAGGTATCCAAGTGAAGCCTAGGTGAAGGGGCATCTGATGGGTTGGGTGTGCGGTAGGAATATCATTCTGCGCATGCGCAGACGCAATGCGGAGCTCTCATCCAATCAGAAGCGAGTATTTCAAATCCGTCACAGAGCTCTCGTCCAATCAGAAGCGAGTATTTTGACCCGGTGCATTATGGGACATATCCAAGATGGCGGCACGTATGTTCAAGATGGCGGTACATCCGGTGTCGAAAACTGGCCATTTCTGTCGGGATGTGGTCACCTAGTATCGAAAACTGGACCCTGTATGGATCCCGCTAGACGTGTTGGAGCTAGGGGAGCCACGAATGGGCCAATGGAGTCGTATGAGGTATCCAAGTGAAGCCTTCGTGAAGGGGCATCTGATGGGCTGGGTGTGGGGTTGAACTATCGGCATTCTGCGCATGCGCAATCTGGCCGTAGTATAGAAATAGACGTGTTGGGGTGGTGGTGGTCCCCTAGTGGGTCGATGGGATCGAGTGAGGTATCCATGTGAAGCCTAGGTGAGGGAGTTACACTAGGGTGTCGTATCCATTCTGTTGCGCAGGTCACGTGGGGGTTGTGACGTCACTTCCGGGTTTTTCACTAAAACTACCTCCAAACATAGAAGAGTTCCAATATTTCCCCTTAGACGTCCGTATGTTCAACCCTCCGGGGTGTTTTCCCGGCGCGGCCCCGCCCCGGCCCCTCAGCACGAGCGCGCGCGCGGGTTCTCCGGAAGTGCGCGTCATCTCCGGCAGTGCGCGCGCGGCCGCATGTCAGGTCAAAGGGTCACCTCCAGGTCAAACGGTCCAATGTCCAATGAGACAATGTTGCGGCATCGCTATAGTCAGAACTTGAGCACCAAAAAGGGGATTCTAGCTGAACCTGGGAAAGATGGGCAGTTCCATTCGGACCAATCAGCGGTCGAGAAAAAGAAACTATCAGCGGTCGAGAAAAAGAACCAATCAGCGGTCGAACAATCAGCCAATCGAATTGGGGTACTCACGGTGTGTTTCGCTGACGTCCGCTCCTACATCTGGGTTCTTGTACACCCGAGTAATGTTTTCTGGACAAAGGGTTACCTTTGGCTCCATTCTAGGCCACTGATTGGCTAATACGGTGTTCAAAACCAGTTTCATGCATTATGCTCATAGAACTTATAGTAATAATCTA
>JAVTVY010047074.1:0-23918 GCA_036873755.1 Hanleya hanleyi | reverse complement strand
GCAACAGTTATTTCCCTTGAACTTTTAAACGTTACTGGTCAATAACGATGACTGATTTATTGATATCAATAAATGTTAAATAGTTATCGAGCATACTGTTTGGAATAATCATCGAGGCAAAAGATTTAACTATAGTTTTGAGTATCCCCCTTGACTTGGATAGGTAACATAACGATTATATTATTATATCAATGGCTAATCATGGTTATTGGTATTATATAATGTTAGATGATGAGGTTATTTCGCCATACCATATTTTCTTGTGCACGCGCGCTACCCTGTGTTATTCTCAACCGAAGTTCAGGTATTTTGAGCACTTGATGTGCGCTGTTTCTGGGATGCTGCGTTCTTTATTTGCTTAGACAGAACCTTGATAAAAGGGGTGGGGAAGTTTCCATAATTAAGAGTAACTTAGGCCTAATGATAGTGCATCTCCTCCATCTTAACACATCCACATCTGCCTAAGTAAGACGGGATGAGGTCAGCTACAGTATGGTAATCCAGTTAAGGGATACTAGTATAGCACCAGAAGGCCACATCTTTGTATTTGCCGCGCAAACCTTGGACTAATATCAATACCATCAATTATGTATTCGGTTGAATCGACCAACCCACAAATTTAGGGCGTGTATCGTATCATCGCATCATCGCATATATCAGCCACCATACAGCATTGATGTGCAAATTCTGTTTAAATTATGTCTTGCAACGTGTAAGTGCATGAGACAGAACAAAATATTCGAGCAACGGACCAGGAAAATGATCCATAAGCCATGGTCAGGATAATGGCGAAGTTACCTTCGGGTAGCGGGAAAAAACCCAGTTTACTTAAAAAATATTTTTAAAATGCAAAGCGGATGTCTCCGCTGTCTAGATAAAACAAATACCCTGCCAGAAAAAATGGTTATAGCTATCGCCAAAAGAAGGTGATGAAAATTTCACCCAGACAAGGTGATCAGTTAAAGTCATCACCTTATTCCTCATTTTAGGTGATGGGCAATGAGTGCAACTTTTATACCATCACCATTTTAGGGTGATACAGCCTCGACATCACCCTGAAAAGGTGATTACTTCAAATTTACACTCGCAGCCCATCAACCTTAAAAGGTGATGACCTGGCCTCATTCCCTTTAAAAGGCGATGAAAAGGTGATGGTCCGTCACCATTTTACCATTATTTCTGGCTGTATAAAAAATAAGGGGCAGTAATGGATGTTTTTAATACGAGTAGCTGAAAGAGTACTCAAACTGAAAGTATTATAAACATGAACTCTCCATGTTTGTTTGTCTCGAAAGTTTTTCCTTTCTTCATCTCTGTTGCAATTTATTGATGTTTCCATTTATTGCAATGGAACGTTTTGTTCGTTTCACTGAATGATGTTCCGCATATCTATTACTCCGACCACAGATATATAATACTTATCCCATTGTGTCTTTCTAGGCTTCCTTGCGACTGTGACAACACATTTTACTCCTGCTTGAAAAAGGGGAGTACAATCGACTCGGACATAATAGGCGTGACGTACTTTGACCTTATCAACAACGTTTGCTTCTATCAAGCTTACCAACAAAAATGCACCACCAAGACAATCCTGTGAGTAATCAACCACAACAGTTGTAGTCTACCTGTAACGTCAATATTATTACATAACTGATTACCTACGACTGTACTGATCAATATGAATTTAAATTCGGTCTCCGCTGTCACTTATGCAGCCACGCTGTTAACATGCTACTAGTAAAGTGTTGCAAAGTGTGATTAGCGAACAAGGAATATTACACAGTGGTGCGAGGTACTAGATGTGAAATGATGTAACGGAGGGTGACCCTTTAGTTCAATTCCCATGGTAGAAAATGAGCCAAGGTCCAGGGTGTAATGCTGGGCAGTCCAAAATTTGCCACAATAAGAATCGTTTTCTTACCCCCTTCCTGAACTCGGACTACATGGCGCATGTTCGCGAACGCCTCACCAGAGACCCACGTCACTGAATGTTTAATATCTCCCGTGCATTTCTGTCATTGATGAAAATATATCTTGCAATTTTCAGATTCGTATTCAAGAAAACGGTATGTGAGGATGACAAGTCGAAGCCGATGGTAACGAAGACCAAGAGACTTAATAGGAAGTATTTGCTGTAATACGCCACACATGTCGTTGTTGAAAGGAAGAGCTGTATAGAGCATCACGAAGAACCATTTAGCAATTGGCTTAACGATGTCCATCTTTGTATCTATTACAGTGATGATGTAGAATAAATAAATGGCAAATTCATATATTGTAAATTTTGCATTGCTTTAAATGAATGCCCTTATCGGTTATCACCAATAATCGGGGTGGTGGAAGACGCCTAACCTTTTTTGCGCAATTGTTGTTGATATCAAATCCTAACCTTTTAAATTATCCAACAGGCGGTATATCACCAGGAACATAATGTTAAATCTGTGGCAAACTGTACGGATGGGACATCCGTCGTTTACGAAAACAAGATCCTGAATATCCATAATGTCATCCACCGCTTGGTCACCGCATGTATTAAAATCTCATCAAATAAAACAAATTCCTTGAAATGGCAGATTACATAAGGATAAAATCTTCAATGTCAATTCTGTTCGACGGATTATACAAATTGACTTTTTTGTTTCTGAAGGAAAACCCAAACTGTCAAGAATAATGTCCAAGGAAAGAAAGTGCTCCAAGTACCATGTCTTTTATCGCATTTAAATGCCAACGAGATCGGATGAGCTTCAATATACGCCCTCAACCTATACGACCTCAAAATTAATAGAGCTTTTTCTTTTCTCTAAGGTAAAGCACATGTGTACACCCAGGTGCAACTGAAATTTGATCACAATCTGTATTCCTGTATTCCTATATTCCTAGCTTATATTCCTAGCTTAAACAAAATGATTTTCATTTCTCCGTTTTTCGACTTAAGTGATCTTGGATTTGACCTGTTGGCTTGACCTTTCATATCGTGCCTATTTGATCATGATCTACATACCTGAATTGGATTTGTGACTGGAAAACAATTTTACTTTTTCCATATTTTCTAGCCTATGTGACCTTGACTTTTGACCTGAATATGAATAGGGTTCTTCTTTGCAATGAATATCCAAAATTTAGTATCAGTCCCCGACCTGGTCTGGAGATTTTTTCGAATGATTTTCTGGTTCAAATAACCTCGAACTTTCACCCTTTGACCTCAAAATAAATTAGACATTTCTTGTTATATGGTCAAGGTATACCCACGTTCGGTACCAATCAATAATATGGAATTGGAGATATTGCACGGACAAGTAAAGTTAACAGACGGGTGGAATACTTGTTCGCCCTATACGATCTCGTCTATCGACGGTCGTTTAAATTATGTTGAAGTTTGAAAAAGTGCAAAATCTGCGATTGTGGACTTTATGCACGTGAGTTAAAATGATGTACAAAGAGAATCCGAGTTAATGAGCCTTTTTCCTGCAATATTTCTAGAGCTGTATGTTTAACCAGTTTGAAAATTATAACGTTGTCCTTCGAGCTAACACGTCAAATAAATTAAGTTTCGGGGAAAACGTCAGTGATATTACCATGATTTTTCAGTAACGCAGGTTATGGAAATATGACATCTATGACTATACAGGAATACTATACCGACAGATACACCTGATCTACTTTGTGATATTATTGAGGAAATGAAGGCTAACAAATCGTGCAAATTGGGTGGATTATCCTTTGAATATTTGAAGTTTGCGTCCCCCAGTTTGACATTCCATTTACCTGTATTCTCCTATGGATACCTTCCTGGAGAACTTACACATGTGGTTGTTTCTCCTATTATAAAAAAAAACACATCTGGAGATATAACCAATACAAGCGTCTATTCCCTCATTCAATATTCAGCCGTCGTCAATCAAAGAATTTCCGCTGATCTGTATTCTTAATGCATATGATTTTCGTTATAAAGTTGTTATTCAGAGAAGGATTTATCCTACTCACACTTTGATTGTGTCTGTTCAAATGCACACCATGAGGATCTTGAAGTACATAGGTTCGTAGGACCCCCAGCCCCGGGTTAAGCGGAATTAGACAGAAGTTACGAGCCTTATTGCCATTAATCTTGCACGCTACGCTCGCATTTTACTATCAACATGCGATATATATCGCCAAATTTGAGAAACTTTGAGTGCAGGCGCTCGGTGGAATAGCCCTGTTTCATGAGGAATAAAGTTTTGTGACGTTGATAAAAATCCTCACATTTAACACAGGAGCTAGCAAATGCTAATCGGTGAGATATGTATACGTCATAATCAGGTCCCGCTGTAATATTGCTACCCAGAAAGGGATGGTTTACGAGGTCGAACTTATAATCATCTCTTTTGTCGTAAAAACGACTTTTCATTTTTCTAGAGATATAGGTCCTAAATATGAAGTGGCATATCTGTAGTTTCCTTCAAATTCAGTGAGAGATTGCAGTGCTACTTTTATGATTAACCGGGTTCCCTCTTTCGCAGAACTGTTGAGAAAATTTGTAGTTTCAGGGAACGAATTGAAGATATTGACAACTCTGTAATATGTAAACTGCTTAATTTTGATGTCAAGGTATATTCTGTACTCTTATCCAGATGGAAAGAACTGTTATTTCTGTAATTACGACTACCGGTATAACACTAACCACAGCAGGAAATGGTATTCCTGCAGTAAATTTCCTGATATTTTGTACAAATATGGAGTCTGGAATAAAAATTATTATTATTATATTTGGAAAATCCCTGTGTTTATTATTCTTTCTCAAATAAAATCTTTGGTTACCTAGTACCCATATTTCTGAAGCTATGTATGGGCAGCCATGTCAGAAAATCACATCCAATTAGCGGTGTGTTGTAACACGTTTTGTCACAAGTACCGCATAAATATATAAATACTGCACACAGAGTCCATTCAGTTACTACAATTGCGACCAAACGCTTTAAGATTGCATTGAGTCCACGCGTTTTATCACAAACTGCATTGTGACTAAAACAGGTTAGGATTGTCGATTTGAATGAAAAATCATTGGCCATGCTGCCGAGTTTTATCCAAAACTGAAAAGTTGAACGATTACATCTGGGAAGTCGGGGTATCTTGCATGCAGTTAACATTGTTATTGACGCTTAGATATCCTTTGGAATAAGTGACCCTGGATATTCCAACATAATCCACATACCTTGAATTGGAGTTGACTTGAACACAATTTTCCTTTTTGTTTCCACATTTTCTAGCCTAGCTGACCTTGAATTTTGACCTCAACACACGTTCCCATGAGGAGATGCAAATTGGTTTCAAACCATTCGCGGGAATTATGTGGACTTCGAATTATGAATTTCGATGCCATTCTCGCATTCGTAGATGATTCGAGTGCTTCATACATTTTCGACATGATGCTATACATGATTATTGAACAGATATTTCGATTATCAAAGAACTCCAAACTATCTTCGAAGCCATTACCCGATAGTCAGATGACATAGAATATCCAGACTATTCTGAGGTTATTCTCCCGAATGCCTCCAAGGTTTCGCATACGTAGATGACTCACAAATGATTCTGTCATCTTATAACTGATTCTTTTGTGCCGACATGCATGTCAGCGTGTTTTGTCCAAAGTTTAGACATTATGAGATGCAGTTACAGCGCATTTTTCTCACTAATTTTGCATATGGTGACGACTGTGACAGAGCGCGTTGTGACCGCCGTAATCTGAATGTTCGTGGAATGCAAAGAAAATCTACAATTGATTCTTATAGAAAATCAGATATGGCATTATTTGTCTGTCTTATTGTCATAAGTTGACGGTGCGGCCTCATCAAAGTTATTATGGATACCAAACTTTAACATTTTGGAGGAACAATGTCCCGAGAACCGATTGGAATAATCGATGAAACAAAGATCAAAGTCTCCGGGCAAAAGTGAAATCTTATCCTTCTTCTGGCAATCTTGATTTTTTTGTGGGGGGGGGGGGGGGTCTTTAGAACTAACTTGTATATATTGACATTCAATAGTCTTTAAAATATTGTCATTACCTCTGTGTTGTCTTGGAGGCTCATAGTCCGCCATCGACAAATGTAATATTTATTTCAATAACGTTTCCTGAATACATAAAAGTTCAGTTTGTTTGTCTAAATTATACACAAAATGTAATGCCAACCTCCAAGCCTCGTCATAAAACCATAAAAAGCGCAGGTGTGACAAAATCAACTCCAAAATGATGATCAGCACAATTGCTGGTCCTTCTCAGCGTTTTCTCGCCTTCCTTGTCCGACATACTATTTGGCTAAAATGAAAGGAATAATATAGTCAGAAATTCGTCGACTACCTCAGTGTAGGTAAGGCCTACTGACGCATCCATAGGTTTGGTAATAGTTACATGATGACACGAGACAATATATGCCAAATACTGGCTCGAGGGAGCGAAGCCTCCGAATGTGCAATATCGCGCCAATATTTGGCATACATTGTCGGGTGTCTATCATGTAACGTTTTTGTCCAATAATCATCCGAGCTTGAGTGTGGGGCTCCGCCTCATTTGACCCAATCTAGGGAAAATGTAGTGAATAAATTACAAAGAAACGATCAAAGGACATTCGAGCAGTCATTGGATAAAATGGTGGTTTGTTTCATGACAGATACACCTGTACACTTGAGGGATCTGTTCAAGATGAGTGTTTCAAGGGGAGGTAGGCATTGCGATCTTCAGTGGCTAGTAGCATGATGGAGGATGCAGATCAACCAACTTTAGAGCCTCTTACGCCAGTTGCTTTCATTATGCATAAGCCGCTGCCGCGTGACCAATATTCTGGCATTTATAACACCGCAACACTGGAGGGAAATATTTCTTGATATGAAATGGCTTATTGTTGTTGTACGATTTAGGTCTTTTGATTATGGACGAGAAATCCGCATCCTCTAAAAAGGGCCAACGTTAACCCACTATTTAAAGATGGGGGAGTAATCTATTCGAAAACTATCGACAACTTTTCATGATACCTTGTTTCTGTAAGATATTGGAAAAACTAGTAATTAGAAGGATGATCACTTACTTGGATAAGTATTTTATAATCAGTTCAAACTCACTAAACTTCCTTAGCCGTTTTATCTCTGCATAACACACTGGTTGGCACGAGGGAAGATCAAAAACTATCACAACGCTCTTTGATTTATCCAAAGCTTTTGAACCGTTAATCATGGCATTTTACTACACAAATTAGACCATTATGGGTTTCGGGGATTTTAAATGAATGGTTTCACAGTTATTTATCCACCCGTACCCAGTGTACGCTGTACGAATGAATGAATGAATGAATTGTTTATTCACCATATGTTCATACAAAACATATACAAAGCATATGATCGGTTTGAATTGAATGGCGGGGATAAAACCCTGTTTCTATCCCATGGGTGTTAATATAAATAGAGTCAGCGAGAGTAGAATATAAAATTATTACATGAGTGAAAGCTTGGTGAATAAAAATAGCGAAGATGCAGTGAACAGGTAGCGATTACGTCTAGAGACATTAGACTGGTCGTCTAATTGAGATATAGTCCAAGTGGCATAAGTAAGTATATTCTAAATTGTAGGTGTTAGAAGTGAGGCTGAATGGCGAGATAATTTGTCAGTTCACGCTTGAATAGAGATTTGGGAGTGATGGATTTTAATTGAGAAGAGAGTGTGTTCCAGATACGCGGGCCTGTCAGTTTAACTGTATAGAATGACAGTTGTGATGGACAAAAGTTTCTAAATAGATTGAGATTGGACTGCTTGGTTGGATGCTAGTGTATAGTAGATTGTTTCGAGTAAGTAATTTCGATACAGTACGGGAAGAAAAACGGCATGCTGTATGAATTGGTGACAAAATACTAGAGTAAAATAATTGTTAAGTTTGTTCAGTGGTATGATTTTCATTTGTTCATCTAGAGATGCCGTGTGCGCATATTTATCGTTCAAGGTAACAATAGGAACTAGTCGTTTTTGAATAATAAAATATAATACCACGTCATCATCCTATGAATTGTAGTGTTCCACAGGGTTCTATTTAGGGCCCGATTCTCTTCCTTATCTAAATCAAAGATATAATTGCTGCTAGTTGTCATGGTATTGCAGTATAAAATTAGGCACGGTAGATAGTTCTAGAATAATAGAGCTGACGTAAACTTGTTTACGTTCTGTTGAATGGTTATAGTCATAGAATTTTCTCGAAGTCGTGACCGATTTATCGCAAGTAAATTTCGACGATCATTGCAAATGGCCGATACACGAAGAGACCCGTATGACGCGGGTAATTGGGTCACAGCGCCATCTGCACGTAGACTTGGTTACATACTGTTTTGTGGGTTAATCATTTCGAGCTTTCTAGAAGCTGTTGTGATTGTATCTGGGTTAGATCATACGTCAATGCTGTACCGGTGGAGCTTCTTGATTTGGTAGAATAATCTCGAATGGCCGATAGAGTATAAATAGCCTGACATTCAGTGATCGACGGCTTTTCTGTGGGTGCATTATACTGTCTTACCTTTGTCTGAAATTACGGACTGCTGGATTGTATATTCCTGTGAATTGACTCTTGGCGCTGTGTTATCTACGTGATTGAACTGTCGCAAACTGGACAACAGGGTGTTGGACTATCAAAATACAGAAACACAATTTGTGCGGCACGGACTGTATAGAGATTTGCACGTCAAAACGGACTGTGAAATATACACCGGTATAGCATTGAACAGTAAGACTATATTTCTCATTTATTTGTTGTATTGACCTTACTTAATTTGTATATGATTTTAGTATTGTAAATAAATATTTGATTGTTAATCCTTGACTTCACAAAAGTTTTCTGTTACGTTTTTTCTATTATCGGTTATGACGTAACAGAAATTGGGGGCCTGCCCGCGAGCATTGTTTACATTACAGCTTGCCAGCTGATATGTTTTTGCAACATAGTTCTAAATTGATACATTGTCTGAATTTGTGAAGTCAGGGAGTAGTATATTATCAGCCTGTCATTTGACCCAGCACAGTCTGCTTCAAAGCCTAGGCAGGACGTATTTAACGAACTACGCAAAGAGGATTTGTTCGCGCTGTGTAAATTCCTACAAATTAAAGTTAAAACATCTTTGAGAAAGCAAGAAATTAAGAAACTCATTATTAAACATTTTGTTAGCAAACAACTTTGGGATGAAAGTGATTTTGATTTAACTGAGTGAGGAAACAGCTGATGATTTGGTAATAAAGAAATTAGAATTGCAAAATCAGCTGGTATTAAAGAGGTTAGAATTAGAGAAAGAGGAAAGAGAGAAAGAGAAAGAAAGACGGTTTCAGTTAGAGAGAGAAAAGTTAGAAAAAGACAAAGAATTAGAGAGAGAAAAGTTAGAAAAAGAGGAAAGAGAGAAAGAGAAAGAAAGACAGCTTCAGTTAGAATTGAAGCATATGGAATTACAATCGCGAACAAGTCCTCATGCACCTGTACAATCACAATCAAAATTTGATGCGGCTCGTCAAATACGTCTCGTTCCACCATTTCAGGAAAAAGAAGTTGATAAATAATTTCTGCATTTTGAGAAACTTGCTGAAAATTTAAACTGACCAAAAGAAAATTGAAGTTTACTTATTCAAATTGTTTTGATCAGAAAGACAAGGGACATTTACACTCAATTGACGGTAGAGCAAGCATCAAATTATGATATAGTGAAGGATTTAATCCTTAAAGATTATGTACGGCATGATATTTCAGTGGGACAGCACTATAAAATGGCAGCATTAGATCTGCTCTGTTACAAGTAGGTGCCCTTGTCCCTCCCCCTCCCCTCCCTTCCCTTCCCCGTCGTGATATAGCTGAAAAAATGTTGAAAGCGACGTTAAACCCTATTCACTCACTCACTCACTTAAAGGTTATGCGTTAGTTCCTGAAGCCTATAGACAAAAGTTTTGTAGTTGTGAAAAAGAAAACTCTCAGACTCATGTAGCGTTTGCTCGTTCAAAAGAACAGTTATTTGATAGGTGGTGTGCTTCGATTAAAATTGACAACAACTTGAATTACAAGCGTCTAGTCCGTCATTCATAATCCAGCCGTCGTCCATTAGAGAATATCCGCGTCCATAATCCAAAGACCTATTCCATATAACAGTATTAGCACCAAATTCAAAAATACAATCATAGTATACATAAACATAGGCTTGTTTCCTGCAAGAGAGAAGCGGTCAACAGTTTTCAATGATGCCGGCAAGACATCATGATGTTCCAAAAATATCAAATCCGTATCGCTGATCAGTATTCTTAATCCATAATATCCGTTGTAAAGTCGTCATCTAAAGAATGATGTATCTCAGTCACGCTTTGATTGTGTCTGTTCATATGAGTACCATGAGGATCTTGGAGTACATGGGTTCATACGGCCCCTAGCCCCGGGTTAAGCGGAATTAGACACAAGTTACGAAACGTAGCGCCATAGATCGTGCAGGCTACGTTCGTATTTTAGACAGCTTATGCTGGTAGAGGAATTTAAAAGGTGTATCCATGGTGATATTAGAACATTTCTTAATGAAAAGAATGCCAACACTTAAGACCAAGCAGCACGACTTGCTGATGGATACGCTCTGACACACAAATTATCATTTGTCAATGCTGTTAAGTTCATTCCAGTCTAATCTCTCAGGTAACAAATTCAGTTCTTTATCAGGGCCTAAAACTTTAAATCCCAGCTACAAAGGTCAAAGGTCAAACACAAAGTCTCAGTCACCCACTTTTAACACTCAAAATAAGTCTCCCGTTTTGCAGCTTTTGTAAGAAGGAAGGCCATTTAATGGCTCATTGATTTAAATTGAAAAGAAAACAACAAGATCAAGCCTTTCAAAAGCCCAGTGGTTTCCTCACTTCAAGATCTTTACCCAAAAAGGTTAGTGGCGTTCATAGTTTATATGACCATGGCCATGGACACTGTTCCTATTAGTTCTATCAAGGATAAGGTTGACAGTTTTTCATATTTTGCTATGGAGATTTTGAACCATTTATCCACAATGGTTTTGTGTCACTTTCAAGTGATTTTTCTAATGCTACTCCTGTGAAGATTTTGTGAGACACGGGTGCATCCCAGTCTCCTTTGTTGGCAGATATTTTTCCGTTTTCTGATTCTTCATCTGCAGGCAGTAATGTCCTACTTAAAGGGGTAGATTCTGTAAAGTACATACCCGTTCCGCTCCATAACGTTCATCTGTGTTCCGACTTGATTTCTGGACCTGTTACGGTGGATATTAACGGCAGTTTACCATTTGAGGGGGTTCAATTACTTCTCGGCAATGAGCTTGCGGGAGATAAGGTCGGGATTAACCTGATTGTAACAGACAAGCCTTGTTTGGATCAGATCCATGATCCAGTTGAAGACAAAATTCAAAGTTTGTATCCTGCGTGTGCAGTTACTAGAGCCATGAGTAAATTGGCTGAGGAGTCTGAAAAGTCTCTTAAAGATGACGTCATCGATGACGTTTGTTTGGCCGAAATCTTCGTGTGTTTAAATGATGAGGCTGATGAGCCACATTTTGATAGCAAATTGGAATGTTCTAATGACAAAATTTCAAAATCACAGCTGGTTAATGAACAGCATAGTCACAAGGACATTTCCAAGTTGTTTGACAGGGCAGTAGATGAGTGTGATGTAACTCAAGAGCCGGTGTGTTACTTTTGTAAGAATGGTGTTATGCGCAAATGGCGACCGCCAGATGTGTCACCTGATGATGAATGGGCAGTTAAGTATCAGATTGTGGTACCAAAGTAATATCGTTCAGATATCCTCAGATTAGCCCATGAAACACATCTTTCAGGTGATTTAGGTGTTAATAAAACATATTACAAAATTCTAAATCATTTCTATTGACCAAATTTAAAGAAAGATGCTACGGAATTTTGTAGGTCATGCCACACATGTCAAAGGATAGGGAAAACAAACCAACCCATACCAAAGGCCCCTCTACAACCAATCCCTGCATTTGGGGAAGCCTTTAGTAGGGTGATTATAGATTGTGTTGGTCCATTACCAAAAACAAGGTCAGGCAATCAAAACATGTTAGCAATCATGTGTGCTTCAAACAGGTTCCCTTGGGCCACTCCTATACGGAATATTAAGGCAAAAACTGTTGTTAAGGCCTTAGTTAAAGGATTTTTATCAATATTTTTTTTCTCTGGAATATGTGTCAGAAGAGTTAGTACTTAACTAAGAATTTTTTAAAAAAAAATTTCCTTGTGCCCTGTGGGCGTATTTAAGCCTTTTTGGCAGCTCTATTTAGCTCCCAGTCAGGTATGCATATTTGTGGAATGAAAGCGAGGCCGCCAATCTGTGACGTCACAGACGCGAGAGCTCGCTAATGACAGGTAGCAATTTAGTATGGATTACATACTGGGAGAGATTTCTTTTAGTGGCATTTAGAAGTTGGGAAGTAGATAAATAAACAAATTGCTCATGGATAACAACTTCTAGTTTATTCGAAACGACGTTTTGATACAGGTATCGTTCTCAAGTCAATGACATCAATAAATAAATAAGCAGTATAGGCCTATTGATTGATTTAAATTGTAGTTTAAGGGCCGCTTCCCATACGGATTCCGCGGCCCATCAACTCAATGTTTTATTTGACTTTCACGGTACATTTCTTCGTTAATTTAAGATCTTTTGCAGCGCTAGATATTAAAATAAATAATTTATAAATAATAATAAGCAGTATATATTCATCCCCAGCGCGTATATGACCTACTGAACCAGGAACCCCACGGTGCCTTGAAGCCCACCTTGTTAATTAATCCAGCCATCTCCACGAGCCTAATCCTGTCCTATTAAATATTTCTCATCTAGTATAACACTATTGTTATCATACTGTTGACATTTACTCATATAAAATATGACCGTTTACGTGACCTAAATATCACTCTCCTGACATGAATTTACTACACTGTTTGCGTGCAGGTGAGCTATCTGATAATGTCACCAACACCCATTGTGCAAGAAATTGCCCTCCCCCCCATGTATCTGCGAAAAGCCGGGAACAGGACAGCTAGAAAGTCGCAATTTGTTCTTTCCTATCAATTACGCTAGCTGATAGGCATATTCCTACTGGAAATAATTTATTGAACACAGATTTGCTAGAAGTAAAACAAAAATGAACTAAATCTTTTTGGTACAAATCTAACGTCGTGCTTTCAAGCTGACCTGAACGAAAGAGAAAAGTCCAAAATTGGCGTACGTCTCAGCGTTGAAATTTCATCAGGTAGGCCTGGACTAACAAATTATTTCGATCATTGTCTAAATATTTATTCATTCTGTGCTTAGGGGCCTAAATATAACGTCCGGCATAGATAATAAATAACATACCAGTATGTGTTTACAAGTCGACCTTGTTTCGTGTGGGACGGTTCATCTGCTCCGGAATCGCTGTCCCTCTGTTCCACCTCATTTCGGTCGTTTGGTACGGGTTTAAACTGATACGGCAGAACGTCAAGATGTCCATTTATGTCCTCTGTATATACATGTAGATCATCATCACTGGCATATTCCTCCATGGTTTCGAATCGTTTTCGATGAATTATACAGCGATATACGCGATGGAGTAATCGCAAATCCACAGCTTAATATATAGATCAGACAGTTGCCCACAGGAGACGGTCGCCTGTCTCACGTCACAAGGTCACGTGACGCCTAAGCTCATTAACGGGTTAACTGGTGGAAATTGAGCTGCAGATATTTCATTAAAAAGGCTTAAATACGCCCACAGGGGACAAGGAAAAAAAGTTTAAAAAAAATCTTAGTTAAGTACTAACCCTTCTGACACATATTCCAGAGAGAAAAAAATATTGATAAAAATCCTTTAAGTTTTTCACAGTCTGTTCAGTCTGATCAGGGATCTAATTTCATGTCAGAAATTTTTTAACAAGTCATGCATGAATTGGAAATAAAGCAGTATAAATCATCTGCATGCCACTCAGAGCGCCAAGGCGCATTAGAAAAATTCCACCAGGCATTAAAGAACATGATTAGAACTTAATGTTTTGACACTGAGAAAGACTGAGATGAAGGCATACATTTGTTAATGTGTGCTGTTAGAGAGTCTGTGCAAGAGTCTTCAGGCTCCAGTCCATTTGAATTAGTCTTTGGTCATACAGTTAGAGGACCACTTAAACTGCTGAAGGAAAAGTTCCTAGACAGTGATCTTGACTTATATAGTCTCGTACAATATGTGTCGGCCATGTCAAATTTAAAATCGGCACAAAAAGGTATGAAAATAACCTGTGATAAAAATGCCCTTAAACGACGTTTCAAACCTGGTAAGAAGGTATTGGCTCTTCTGCCTGTTCCTGATAATCCACTTAAGGCTAGATATTATGGTCCTTATGTCATTGGAAAGAAATTAAGTGACCTGAATTATGTAATTCAGGCTCCTGACAGGCGTAAAAACAAACAGTTATGTCCTGTAAATATGTTAAAGTTATACACAGACAGACATAGCACTAACAGTACTGTACAGCCTGTAAATGTAGTTTGTACTGACCCTGATAATAATGAAACTTGTGAAGAGCCCATGACAGCGGCGAAATTACAGAACTCTGACATTGTACTTAATTTGAATTCCAAGTTGTGTCATCGTGAACCAGCGCGTCAGGAAGAACTCCGAACTCTGCTCAGTCAATATGAACATTTGTTTCCCGATATCCCCACTCGGACTGATACAATTTCACATGACGTCAATGTTGGAGATTCTAATCAGTTAAGCAGCACCTATATCGTTTGAATCCCATTAAACAAAACTACCTGAAAAAAGAAATTCAGTATTCATTGAGCCAAGAAATAGTAACTGGAGTTCACCTTGTATCCTCGTTCCAAAGCCAGATGGCAGTTACAGGATGTGTACTGACTACAGAAAGGCGAACACAATGACCAAAACAGACACATTCCCTATTCCACGTATTGACGATTGCATTGATAAAATGGGAAGTGCCAAGTTCGTGTCAAAGTTTGATCTTCTGAAAGGATTTTGGCAAGTTCCGCTGACAGATCGTGCGCAGTAGATATCAGCATTCGTCACTCCGGAGGGTCTGTTCCAGCACAAAGCTATACCATTTGGAATGAAAACTTCTCCAGCCACGTTCCAACGTCTCATCAACCGTGGTACTTCTGGTTTGGAAGGATGTGAGACTTACATTGATGACGTCATTGTCTGCAGCGATACATGGGAAGATCATCTACAGAGAATCCGCACACTGCTCAATCGGCTGAGTGACGCTGAGCTGACAGTCAACCTTGGAAAAAGTGAATTCGGACATGCCTCTGTGACATTTTGGGTCATGTTGTAGGTCAGGGTCAAGTAAAACCTGTAGATGATAAGGTTAGTGCTATCTCGCTATTTTCAAGACCAACATGTAAGAGATATCTGATACGTTACAACAGGAAATTTTGTCCTAATTTTTCAGATATTACTGAACCTTTAAATCAACTCTTAAGAAAGGAGGTAACTTTTGTTTGGACCGATGAATGTGGATCAGCTTCTGAAAACCTGAAATTACAAGCGTCCGGCCCGTCATTCATAATTCAGCCGTCGTCCATTAGAGAATATCCGCGTCCATAATCCAAAGACCTATTCCATATTCCATATAACAGTATTAGCACCAAATTCAGAAAGACAATCATACTATACATAAACATAGGCTTATTTCCTGCAAGAGAGAAGCGGTCAACAGTTTTCAATGATGCCAGCAAGACATCATGATGTTCTAAAAATATCAAATCCGTATCGCTGATCAGTATTCTTAATCCATAATATTCGTTGTAAATTCATCATCTAAAGAATGATGTATCTCAGTCACGCTTTGATTGTGTCTGTTCATATGAGAACCATGAGGATATTGAAGTACATGGGTTCATACGGCCCCTTGCCCTGGGTTAAGCGAGATTAGACACAAGTTACGAAACTTAACGCCATAGATCTTGCACGCTACGCTCGTGTTTTGCTATAGGCATACGATATGTATCGCCAAATTTGAGAAACTTTGAGTGGAGGCGCTTGGTGGTGTAGCGCTGTTTTATAAGTTTCTGCAACAATGTTTTGTGACGTTGATTAAAATCCTCACATTTAACACAGAATCTAACAAATGCTACTAGGCGTGATAAAATGCTACTCTGGAAGATTTATTTAACAATCACAAAAAGCTTCTCAGGGAAAGAGGTATTTGTCTTCCAACCAATCATAACGACATACCAAAAATATACTGGACTCCCAAAATGCATAAATCACCATACAAAGCTAGATTCATAGCTGGTTCTAGAAGCTGCACCATCAAGCTTCTTTCAACCCTATTAACGAAGGCCCTTCAGGAAGTAAAAGCATTTTGGGAAAGGTATTGCGCCACTATTTCTAAGAACTCTGGCGTTGAATGTATGTGGATATTGAAAAACTCAAAAAGTCTTACGGAAGAACTTGATGCTAAAGGTCACATACCGTACAGACATGTATCCACATGGGATTTCTCGACTCTATACTACAATCCCTCATCAGGACCTTATTGACCGTATAAGTTCATTAATAGTATCTGTGTTCAAGAAAACTGATCGTAGATATATTAATGTAGGAAGCCATAAAACATTCTTTAGCTCTACTACATACAAGAGGTATCATTCATGGGATGTTTCTTTGTTTATAGAGTTGCTTGAATTTCTCATTAAAAATATCTGTGTGAAATTTGGCAACACAATATATCAACAGCATATAGGTATTCCAATGGGTACTAATTGCGCACCCCTGTCGGCTGACCTGTATCTGTTCTCTTATGAATATGACTATATGCAGGCGCTTTCAAAAACCGATCCATTCAAAGCCCGTTCCTTCTCATTCACCAAACGCTATATGGACGATCTTCTCGCTGTGGTTAATCGCTATATAAATGACGCAGTGAAGGATATATATCCACCTTCACTGGATTTGAAGGAAACTACAGATAGCCCTACAGGCACATCTTATTTAGATCTCTATCTCTATACAAATGAAGCGGGCATTCTCTCTCGTTGACTTTATGACAAAAGAGATGATTACAATTTCGACATCGTAAACTATCCCTTTCTGGATAGTAATATTCCAGTGGGACCTGCATATGGCGTATACATATCTCGCTTAGTAGCATTTGCTAGATCCTGTGTTAATGTGATGATTTTAATCAACGTCACAAAACATTGTTGCTGAAACTTATAAAACAGGGCTATTCCACTAAGCGCCTCCACTCAAAGTTTCTCAAATTTGGCGATACATATCGCATGCTGATAGCAAGATACGAACGTAGCGTGCAAGATCTATGGCGCTACGTTTCGTAACTTGTGTCTAATTCCGCTTAACCCGGGGCTAGGGGCCGTATGAACCCATGTACTTCAAGATCCTCATGGTACTCATATGAACAGTCACAATCAAAGCGTGACTGAGATACATCTTTTTTTTTAGATGACGATTCTATAACGAATATTATGGATTAAGAATACTGATCAGCGATACGGATTTGATATTTTTTGAACATCATGATGTCTTGCCGGCATCATTGAAAACTGTTGACCGTTTCTCTCTTGCAGGAAACAAGCCTATGTTTATGTATACTATGATTGTCTTTTTGAATTTGGTGCTAATACTGTTATATGGAAAATGGAATAGGTCTTTGGATTATGGACGCGGATATTCTGTAATGGACGACGGCTGAATTATGAATAACGGACTAGACGCTTGTAATAATAGTCATAGAATTTTCTCGAATTCGTGATCGATATATCGCAAGTAAATGTCGATCATCATTGCAAATGGCCGATACACGAAGACACCCGTATGACGCGGGTAATTGGGTCACAGCGCCATCTGCACGTAGGCTAGTTTACATACTGTTTTGTGGGTTAATCATTTCGAGCTTTCTAGAAGCTGTTGTGATTGTATCTGGGTTAGATCATGCGTCAATGCTGTAACGGTGGAAGCTTCTTGATTTGGTAAAATAATCTCAAATGCCCGATAGAGTATAAATAGCCTGACATTCAGTGATCGGGAGGAAATTCAAGCGGCTTTTCTGTGGGTGCATTATACTGTCTTACCTTTGTCTGAAATTAGGGACTGCTGGATTGTATATTCCTGTGAACTGGCTCTTGGGGCTGTGTTTTCTACGTGATTGAACTGTCGAAGATTTGATCATTTACTCGAACTGTAAACGGCTGAGCGGTATTGGACTATCAAAATACAGAAACGCGATTTCTGCGCGTCGGCGCTGATTGTGGAGAAATTTGCACGTCAGTACGGACTGTGAATTATACACCGGTATAGCATTGAACAGTATGACTATATTTCTCATTTATTTGCTGTATTGACCCTACTTAATTTGTATATGATTTTAGTATTGTAAATAAATATTTGATTGTTAATCCTTGACTTCACAAAAGTTTTCTGTTACGTTTTTCTATTATCCTTTATGACGTAACATAGTTCAGTGCTGCAGGTTATCCTCTTTGCCGATGATGCATCTGCTACACTCTCTAATGATGATCTCAATCTGCTGATTGACATCATGTCGCATGAAATTGATACACTTCACAACTGGTTCTCATGTAATAAATCATCTCTTAATATTAAGAAAACAACATTCATATTCATCAACCCCCCAAAAGGATGTAAATTTATGGATTACCCAAGCTCATTATATCTGGTGATATAATTGAGCAAGTCAACAGGGTCAAATTTCTCGGTGTTTATTTCTATGATAAACTAATTGGACAACACACATTGAGGAATTAACCATAATAAGTAGAAATATTGGAATTATGCACCATGTTAAATATGGTTTGAATGAAAAAAACCCTCTATATATCCTTTACTACTCTCTCTTATATCCTTACTTATGATATTGTAATATTGTGTGGAGTAATACATATGTAACCCATCTCAGGCCCTAGCGATATTACAAAAAGAGCTATTAGATTGATTACGTCTTCAGCAAAATATGAACACACTACTATTTAGTCAATTGAAAATACTGACGGTACTAGAAATAAATAACTGTTTAGCCCTTTTATTCGCTAAAAAACTAGTAATCACCAAGATTTATTGCCATAGGCCTTTCTTACATATTTCAGAAAATTATCAGCCGTACATCGTCATCCCACCAGGCAGTCACATATCGGGAATTCTATTCTTCCGGGAATTCTATTCTTCTATTCTATTCTACATACCAAATGTATATGGTATAGGATTCTGCTGGTGGACTATTATTCGCCGAGGTCCTCCCTCTGTATATGTCATTTGACAAATATATGTAGTTTTATTGTTTTGGCGGGAAACTTAAGCGATACGACGTCGGGCATCACAGGCTAGTTTCTGAGTGTTCTTGCATTTAGCAGGTTTAATCCTTGTTGAGGCGTTTATTCCATCAGACGTCCTCGATGCTCATCCATTAACATCAGATGAGTTATTTGTTTGAGAAGATCTGTCATCACAGCTCCCGAGCTAGCGTATCTAATTCCGGTTAAGCCGATGCTAGGGGCCATGTGGATACTTCATAATCTCCACAAGAAAAGCTGTAACAAAAACGCGGATGAGATAGAGGGGTAAAAGCGTTCGGTGTCCGGTGTATCCACTTTTAACACCGTTCTATAAGCGTTTGGAACGCATTTTAATAACGTTCTCAATGCATTTTATATTCGTTTCGCTTGCCTCTCAAAGCACGTGTTTATACCTCTCAAACTCGGTTAATCATCCATAGGTTCATTTATCTGTCGTTTCGCTTGGAACGCGTTTTGCGAATGCGTTTGCTAACGCGTTTATGGAAGCGTTCGAATGTTGTTGTTGTTGTTGTTGTTGTTGTTAAATAAACATTACCGTCCGTATGGTTGTTTCGTCGGGCGTATGTTCTATTTGGCCGGTGCCACCAACCCCACTCCTTCAACCAACAAGGCAACAACCGAATACGAAAAAAAAAACGCGCAACTATTGGTTCGGACGACAAGTTCGTGGTCATGCACAACAATGTGGCCTTGTCAAAATGGATGCTCGACACACACTCGATACCTAGTGAGTAGAACAGAGATGACATTCAGGGTTTTTACCGCAAATTAGCAAAGTCAAGGATAAATATTTACACATATTAAAATATACTCCATAGATGTTTATTTCAGAGCAAAGGAAATAATAATAGCGACTGTGGAAACCCCCGACACGTTGACTTCTTGGCCTGGTTTGCACGATTTGAACGAAAAGGAAAGCGTTTCGATCAGAGCAAACACGTTTATTTCTGATAAACGAAATATTTCTGACAGCGTGAAGCGATATTGAATAGTTCCGTTTCCTATAATCGTTAGTAGTATATTACGGAGATCTGGGCGCGTATTGACCTCAAAGGTACATGACCTGTGACGTCATTTCCGGTTCCGGTCAGGTGACCGGAAGTGATCGTTGACCTGCTGGTCACGTGACCGGAAGTTGCGTTCCGGGGGCCAAACGTCACTTCCGGTCACGTGACTGAAACAATAACAATCTGACCTTATCTCTACGTATTAAGGTAAATACGCGCCCGAATCTGCTTTAATAGCGAACATTAATAATGGTGCAACGAAACGGGCACTTCCGGGTCACCTGACAACCTGGAGTTATCTCCCCCTAGTTCCATTCTTTTGCCACCAGAGCAACGAGGGACCTGGCCATAAATACGCGAGTCGGTCATCAAAGTCAATACGACCGAATTAGCTCTTTCAAATGGTTAATTACGGTATACAAAAGAACTCAAACTCACAATGTTGTATGAAGAAAACACATTGAAGAAAACAACATATATACAACAGTTATTCCCCTTATTATAACATTTGAAGTCCCGGTGAATATCCGCAGTGTCAGTCCATCTATACTTTAGCGTTTATAAAACATATATACAACAGTTATTCGCCTTATTATAACATTTGAAGTCCAGTGGAATATCCGCAGTGTCAGTCCATCTATACTTTAGCGTTTATAGAACATATATACAACAATTAGTTCCCCTTATTATAAACATTTGAAGTCCAGTGAAATATTCGCAGTGTAAGTTCATATTTATCACTCTAAATGTCCAGATACGTTGTAGTCACACCATCAGAGAGCACTTTGCGTTTGGGGTAGAAGTACGTGAAGGCGTCCCGTTCCTGGATGTACGAGCCCGTCTGGTTCTCGATGATACGGAAACCTTTGTTGGTCCCAATGATGCTGGTCTGGCTCTGGTGTACATCGAGGTACAAGTCTTTGGTTATGTTGGGGTCGCGTCGACTGACTCCTTTGAAGCTGAATTTGTTGTTGTCTCCACCATCGCAATAGTATGTTTTCGAGCAGAGAGCCGCCATGGCCTCACCCGTCCACTCGAGTTCGAAGAGGCCGGGCGTCCTCTTGTCGTAGGTGTAGTGGTCTTTTCTCGGCAGCCATTCATCTCTTTCCGCTTCATACTGGGCTCGTAGTTCGGGTTTCACGAACGATTCCCAGTCCGAGTTAGAGACGGTCATGTATGCAGAATCCGTATCCGTTTCTAGAAGTTGCCAGTCTGATTGGTTGAAATACACTCCCATGAAATCGTATAGGAATAGTTGTGTTCCTCAGTGTATGCGTGCATATAGGCCCCGATATCATCTCGTCCCACCTCGGTGTTTTTGAAGATGAGTGCACATTCTGCAAACGTGTCTTTCAATTGTTCCGGGACGTGACGATCACATTCCACAAATCCGTAGAGGTCTCCCGTCTCAACAGTGCGTAGGATGTCGGCCATGGTGATGATAGTCCGGTAATCCAGCAGCCGATCATGGACGTGTAGGAAGCAGTACAAGTCAGCTTGACGGCGTTGCATGTGGTGGAACTCGCATTCTCATAGTTGTACATAGGCGTAGCCCCGCCCACGAATATAGTCACGATTCTGGACTACTTCTTGACGTAAGGCGGCTGGCGTCAGTCCACGGCGCTCGTTATAGCGCCCTCCCGCGAACGAACACTCATGGCCGTGCCAATAACAGTCATGGAACTGGAACACGGTCGGTATTGTATTGATAATGGCGAATTCGTCCACAGGAAGGCGCCGATCTCCAATTCCTTTTTCCGTGTGGTTGCCTTGGTGACAGATAGTGACGCCTCGTCGCTGATTTTCCCAATCCAGCCATTGTTCTGCTTGATGTTTTGTACAACGTTGAGCTTCCTGCCCCTCAGGGAGCCAGCCCGGATAATGTCCGGACGGCATGGGTTGACTCAAACACGATAGGTAGAGGGCATTGGCGTCGAATCCGATTATTTACTGACACCGTTTTTCCCCTCTGATACGGTTTAGCTCTTTCTCATGGTACCGATGGAATATAATACTGGGTCCGCCCACGATATTGCCTTTCAAACGGTCAAACATGTCGGCGTCATTCTGCTCGATGAAGGCAAAGAAGGTGGGTAAATCCTGAAACAGATACCACAGGGTCAGACCGGGGGTGCTTACACATTCTTTAAACACGTCGACACCCATATCTCGGTAGAAGGCGACCATTTTGTTGGTAGCTTCCAGAAAAGGGACGACATCCAGATAGTTGTAATAGACGAGAAAATTCCGGAGAGTTTGCATACCTTCACGGGCCCACACCTGTTGGAGTTCTTACTTCGGTATAGATAGTGTCAGATAATGCTTCTCCTTTGAGATCGTTGTAGAAGGCCTCTTTGTGTGGAAGTTGCCTGTCGTCCAAACAATCGAGATTGGTCATGTAGTTATATGGAAAGCAACTTTTCCTCTGCGTACAGTCGTAGGCGTGCACCCACTGGCCATAGCTGTAATTCGGCGCCAGATAATTCCGTACGTCTAAGAATCGGAGTGAAGTCGTGAATAGAGCGATGTAATTGTTTGTCTTCTTAATGGTGTGTTTGATGTTCCCAGCTTTGGCGAGGTAGGGGTACAAGAATTCTTTAATCAAGTTCAAATCATACCGTCGCCAGTTAAATCCAAGGACGGGTAATTGACTCAAAAGTTCCAGTAAACGCAGTTTTAGTTTCTGAGCGTAGGGTTTAGGTGATTTGCGTTCCTTGTCTCCGGTTTCTTCGTCATCGGCCGATGCTGGAATACGTGCATCAAGTGCCGCTAATACATCGCGGTAGATTGCGGAGGTGAGATGCGCCGCAGTGGCTTAATTGAGGGTCTCCAAGTAGTCCATCATTCGAGTAATCAGTTCACGGGGGTCACCTTGAGAGACGAAAGAAACCGGAGCGGTCTCATACCCGGGCACGTTGGTGTGGATACTCACACTCAAGGGAATGTGAGGCTGGGTCCATTGGGTTTTGGCCGATACCTTCTCCATAGGCTCTAGTAGTGCTTCAAAATCGTAGCAGGCTCGGTACGGGAAATAACGGTGGGCCATGGGAATGTCAATACCTTCTGCCAGTTCTGGTGGGTGTATTGTGGAATACGCCGCCAGGGATTTTCGTTTGCTGGCCTTGTCCCAGGGTTTCTCGTGACGGGGTAAGTGATCAGACTGGTCAAACACGCGATGGCAGTTACTACAGCTGTATAACTGGGCATAGATATCCATGTTCGTAATGTAGGAGAAATGCCCGCCAGTGTCCGTCTGGCACAAATTCAATTTCATGGCTGTGTCGTATTTCCCCGCGCAACGATGTACGAGGCGGGCTGTCAGTTGTGGAGTATCGGTGTTGTTGTTATCATCCACATGTTGAGCTAGATTGTACACGACAATATTGACGTGGAGCAAATTTTCCACCGCATCCAGTTGTGATAACGGGACCCCGCGGAAGGACTGTTTTTACATGTTCTCTTCACGTAAATAATCCTGCCAGTAGTTGTTGGCCATTCTATCTCAATTTCTGGGTCCGGCCTGGTCGAGATGGATAGCCAGGCAGCGAAATGAACATTTCCG